>KL267871.1:0-36490 GCA_000699545.1 Podiceps cristatus | reverse complement strand
TCCTGAATAAATTCTGGCACTGTTAAATCTTGAAGTTTCTGTGAATATCTGGCAAGAAAATCTGACTGTTCCCCTGTGCTGGTGTTGCTGTGTGATGTAGACAACAGTGGCGTTTATTTTTGCTTCTGCATGCATTCTGAATTTTTATGTTCTCGGATACTTTTCTGGTGTGTTTCTCTGTGTATAGAACAGGTTAAATTGGAAATTAAAGTACAGCTCATCAGTATGTCATGTACATGTATATTCCGTTTCTGTTCTTACACAAATGCATATTTATATAAAATGCTGTACAATATTTTCTGACTTAAAAAAATATTACTTTCTTCTGAATATATAGATAGGGTGGTTGTTGGTGTATTATTATATTGATAGATAAAATGTCCATTGCATTTGTTTCTTCAAAAGTAGATGCCTGTAATTTTCTCAGGTTGATACCTTGGATTGTGTTATTGTAGATGAGCTGATACACTAATTCTTATTATGTTCTCTAACTAGTCTGTGTTTTTTTGTGACCAGCTTCCAATCGAAGACTTGTGCAGCCTAACATCCCAGTCGCTAGCTGTTACACTGACGGCTGCAGTGCCAGAATCCACAGAGGATGTCCTCTTGAAAGGGTTTGCCGTACTGGGGATGGAGAACGAAAGAATTGAAACAGCACAGCAGGTAAGTGATGCTGAATAACCTCCAAGCTGCTGTAATCTTCTTCAGAGATGTCTGTGAGTTTCTCTGTCTTTTG
The DNA here is from genome assembly GCA_000699545.1 of Podiceps cristatus. Classification (NCBI taxonomy): domain Eukaryota; kingdom Metazoa; phylum Chordata; class Aves; order Podicipediformes; family Podicipedidae; genus Podiceps; species Podiceps cristatus. The sequence goes on along the minus strand of KL267871.1, from coordinate 35,754 downwards.
CCTAGATTTTGGTGGGTTTGTTAAACTTTTTATTTGACATTTTCAAGATGCATGAAGAAACTTGGGGGGGAAAAAATCGTTGAAGTCTTAGGTCTTAAGTGACAGCTACTTTTCCCACTTTGAGTGGAGTCTTATATGAGAGTAAGGCACCCCTTTGGTAAGGCGGTGTTGCTAATAGTATAGAAGAATGTCCTGCCCCCTACCCCCTTTTCTAATGTGACAGCCTTGTTCTTGTGCAAATAAAGCCAGATGAAATTTGATCTTTCCCATTTTGATTTAGTGGAGGAAGAGAATAGAATATTTTATTTGGAAGGGACCTACAATGAGAAGTTATAGTTTGTTTCCTTGGTTAATAATTAAGTTCTAGAACAGCTCCATTTTTAACAATAGCTCATCTTCATTTCATAGATCTGATTTTTTTTTTTTTTTTTTTTTTGTAATTGATCGCACGTGATGTCTGTATTGTTCACACCATAATATCTCTTCTAGTTCTTCTCCTGGTTTGCTCAGGTACAAACACAGATGGATCAAGATGAAGGTGCCAAGTATAGGTACGTGTTCTTTTTCAGTTCTTTTCACTGTAAGCAATTTAAATCTTGAAGGGCTTCACCGTGTCCATATAATGTTAGCACGCGTTCGGATTCAGCTGGCAGGGAATGGGGGAATGTGTTGGAACAGCTGAAGCTTTCCGAGGCAGTATGCCCCGCTCCCATCCTGAAGGCTATTGCCTTTGTGGCAGAGCAGTTAAAAGGGATGCACATTTCCTTCTGAACTGCCCAGGATATCCAGACAGATTTAAATTAGTTTTGCCTTATAGACAGGGCTGTAAACAAAGGCAATCGAAGAGCTTTCATGTGCTTTTTCAACTGCCGCTGCTGTTGAAATGGCATCCTCTGAGGGCGGGACTGTGTAAGCAGGTGTGGCGGTAGTCATTTCTGCTCTCACTGTTTGGTTCACCAGTGACTACAGCTGTGATTCTGTATCTGCATTCCCCACATTCCTTGACACTTCGCTCAGCTCTGCTTTTGAGACTTGGCATTCTCATCTGTTTTTGTCTAACTGACTTTTCCGTCGGGCTCAGGAGAAGCCCTTCCCGCTGACTTGCAGTTACTCCTCAAGAGCCTGAAGTACAGCTGAATGGCTTAGTCAAATTTGCTGATAGCTTTGATGGAAACTGGCTTGTTTTGAGACTTCACAAACTTGGCCTTGGCCACAAAGAGATGCTGCTGTATTCCCCTCTTCTGTTTTTCCTCTGCTGTTCTTTGGTCTGTCTCTTCCTCTCTTGTCACGCCCTCAAATGTCAGAGCATTTCTTAAAAACAGAGGCTTAGGCAGGTTCTAAGCCCATGATCAGATTGTTAACAATCTAAAAAGAGTAACACCCTTGCACTTTGTCAGTTGGCATGTTCGCAGTAGCGCACGTAGTTCTGCTGTGGATGCAGAATGGTTCGTAGGGTGGCCAGTATGAAACTGTTTGGAGGAGACGAGAGGAGCAGGAGGAGAGTAAGTTCTTTCCCTGTTGTAGACAAAAGGGTTGTACACGACTACAGAGAGTTGTGATTTTACTCGTTGCTTTGTATGTGGCAAAGTAGAGCTCAGAAGTTCTATCTGACGTCCAAGAATAATTCATTTTAAATGATGTTTTAGTCAGGCTGAATGCTTGATGCATATTTAGTGATCCTGTAGAGTTTGTTTACCCTTAGTCAAACTTGGTCACATTAGATACTGGATCTATTTCATTTAAGCCTCTTTCAGTCCTCACGGTAAATTTTGAATCCTCTGGATAATTTCAGCTACTGTAGGAGAGTAAAAGTAATCTCTAAATGGAAACTGAAAATGGTATAGAGGAAGAGACCCAAATGAACACCTTTATTGGAAACAAGGCAGGTAGAATTTGGCTGCTAGCAGTAGCCTGCAGTAGTCATTATGTTTGTGTTGCCCACTTAGTGTTCACGTGCTGTAGACTAGCTGTGGTGCGTGCTGCTGCTTTCTGGGTAGGCTTGCTGTAAGGAATGCTGGGGAAATGGGAGTTACTGCAGCAGCTATTCCAAACCCTATAGCTCCGTTATTTCTGCGAGTCGCAAAACATCTGCATATTGTGCAGTCTTTCTTGATGCAAGTGATCTTTTATTCCTGGAGGGGGAAGGGTAGTGGCGGTGTCCCTGCAGGCAGCTGGATTTGCAAATACAGAAAGTGAAATTTTACTTCTGTTATCTGTTGATTCTCTTTTTCTAGACAGATGAGGGATTACTTGTCTGGCTTTCAGGAGCAGTGTGATGCAATCTTGAACGATGTGAATAGTGCCCTTCAGCACCTGGAGTCGCTGCAAAAACAGTATCTTTTTGTCTCCACGAAGACAGGAACGCTGCATGAGGCCTGTGAACAACTTCTGAAAGAGCAGGTAGTCTTTGATGGGAGGATCGCTAGAAACTTCTAAGATGCCATAAACAAAAGTGTTTTGTTTTTTTTTTTTTCTCAGGCTGGGGAAACTTGTGAGCTGTAATGACAACCCCTCCATTTGCTTTGAACCTTGTTTTTGGTGTAGTTCACCTGCAGCTAGGGTGTCAGGCTCTGTGCAGTAAAATCTTCAGAATGTGTTGATGCACTCTTTAATCAGAAGGATAGCTAGCTGAGGGGAGCTTTTGTAAGTGATGCCTGACAAGTGGAAGCTTTGAGATTAATAATTCATATCACAGAAGTATTTTGAGCTGGTTATTGCAAGCCAAAAAGATTTATTTATTTATTTATTTTAAGTTCCGAGCTTATTTCCCAGATACTTTCTTTCTCCTCATGAACTGCTCCAACAGTGATATAATGAACATGCCTTTTTAGCATGACGGATAAAGGGCAGCTCTTAAAGGCTCCAGTCCTGAAATACAGGATTTCTACAGTTCTCTGTAATACTGATGGCAGCATTGCTGTTTGTGTGCCATAGTATCTATGGAATGCTGAGGAACCTGTAGAACATATGTTTTTAAATACACTATTGAGAGTAATGTGTGTTTCTCTGGTAAGAGAGAGCAAGAAAGCACTGCTGTGTTCTGCATCTTTTGTTGTACTTATTTAGTTGCAAGTTCTCTAGAGCTAATTGACACTGGTATCTGCTGAGAGCTGAAAGGAAGGCTGAATATTTTTTTATATATGTGTATGTATATTTATATAAAAATATGAACTACTTGCTAGGTTGCTGATTTTCTTTTATTGTTTTTTAATAGTCAGAACTTGTTGACCTGGCTGAAAACATCCAGCAGAAACTTTCCTATTTTAATGAGCTGGAAAACATCAACACAGTAAGTATTATTTTACTGTTAATAGTCTTAGAAAATGAAAGTGTACCGATCTCTTGAACTTCGTCGACAACACTGAGTTACTTGGGTTCCTTACAATCATGCTTTGTCTTGTTTCCTGAAGAAACTGAATTCCCCTACGCTGTCCGTGAACAGTGAAGGATTCATTCCCATGCTGGCTAAGCTTGATGATTGTATTGCATATATTTCATCACATGTAAGTAATAGTTTATTGGTTTTTTTAGTTAAACTTTAATAGTTTCAAAACTATGTATTCATACCATTTTTGTGGTGTTTTTTCTTTCATGTAAAATGTTGTCTCTGCCAAATATAGTAAGAAAACAAAGATGATGGTTTATAAACTTAAGACATTTTTATGGAATATACTTAATATTTTGCTTAATTTTTATAAAATACTGCTTTTAGTTTGTATAAACCATCATTTCTAGCTAGGAAAAATAGTATTTTAAGTTTTGATAAATTTTCAGCTCTTATTGTTCAGATTTAAAATGGATTTTTTTATTTTTCAGCCAAGTTTTAAAGACTATCCTGTATATTTGATTAAGTTTAAACAATGCCTTTCTAAAGCTATGCACCTTATCAAGACGTACACTGTGAATACACTACAGAACCTCACAAGCCAGTTAATGAAAAGGGTAAGGTGAATCAGTAAGTGGTAACTTGAGCTGTACTGAATTGTCTGTTGTAACGTTATACAGGTTTTTTTGTGGGGTTTTTTTTTGAGGGTTGGAGGTGTCAGCAGTTTTGTGTGAAGATAGGTCAGTGCTATACCACAATGCTTGTGTAGATTGGCCAAGTTTCAGCCGAATCTGACAGAGGCCTAGTGAGCCAAAAGATTTTAAAAATAGCAATAATCAAAAAAAATCCTGAAAACTGAAGAAGGTGAATTGAGGTAGGTGAACAGTAGCCTCACTGAAGGCCAGGGATGGATAAATGACTGTGTTAGAGAGGCAGCAACCAGCTGGCCAGACAGCATGCTTTCCTGAGCCAGTTTGTGCCCGGCTTGTGAATCGGCTGCAGTGCACGCTGCTGCCTGTTGCCAAATGGGGAGGGTGCACAAGGGAAATACGGGTACTGCAGGGGTCTGTTTTGGAGATGGACCGTTAGAGACGGAGAGGGAGGTTGCAAGGAATATTTGAGGAAAGTATACAGGAGCTGGGTGTTGTAGGGTGAAAACTGTTAAAGCACAACAGCTCCGAGTTCATGACGTGACTCTTTCAGTGTTACAATCCGGTAAGTGGTTTTTCGTGCTCTTGGTCATCTAACTATTTCTTTTTGATAAGTCTGCAGTGCTTTGTGTAGCTACAGACAAGTAACTGTGACAGGTTCCTACTAGTTTTGGCAGTGTCTTTTGGTTAGGTTGAAAAAGTTGACATCTGTGTTTGAGAGTCACAGGGAAGAGTTAAGTGCTTTGCTCCCACTCATTCCAGTGGGATTTAGGCATAAAGATGAGCAGGGATGTCTTTTGGTTTCATTAAAATGTTGAGAGTCGGAGAATCACTTAGGTTGGAAGAGATTTTTAAGATCCAGTGCCAAGCCCACCACTAAACCATGTCCCTAAGCTCTGCATCTGCATGTCTTTTAAATACCTCCAGGGATTGTGACTCCACCACTTCCCTGGGCAGCCTGTTCCACTGTCCGATAACCCTTTCGATGAAGAAAATAGTCTCAAGCTGCAATATTTTGGCAGAGGAGAAAGAGACATTCCCCTCTCCTTTCTACCCACTTTATTTCTCCAATTAATTGTTGTATGTTGTTGTGAGGGATAACCAGTGAAATTGAAAGATGCTAGAACTGACAGACCTAAAAGAAGGGGATTTTAGACAATGCTTGTGGAAACTTGCTAAAGGATACTCTTGAAGTGAAGATCTTGGTTAAGCGTCATTGAACGTTTTTCATGTTTGGTGCAAAACTAATTTTTTAAAAAATTATCGTAACTTGGTTTGGTGCCAACGGATTGCCACGACTGAGCTGAATTCAAGCAGGATTGAACCTCTCTGCTAATAAGCATGTCTACAGAAAGAAGTGAAACATTTCTGGTTTTGAATTGCTGCCTAGCAGTTTAAGTCAGGAAGGAGACCTTTTTTAGGAGTCGGATGACCACCTTCCTATCTATGTGGGGGTTTTGTGGATGTTGTGCATAGTTCTCTGAAACACCTAGTGTCTGCTTCTGCTGGAAGTGCAGTACTGGACCAGTGGTCTTTAGTTGTGATCAAGCATTGAGTTTTCCTGTTGCAACACACCAGGAGGTCTTGTCAGGGCTGGTGAGGGACTGATGAGATCCAGGTGTTCTTTGTTACTTCTCACATGTGAGTGTTGGGGATTTTGATCTGTGTTTGTCGAAGGATGATCAGGTTGCTCACGGGGGCGAAAGTAGGAGATGGGGAAGGTGGAAGCGTTTTCCTGTCCACCACTGTCCCTTTCAAGGGAAGGCCATCTGCTTCTCTCTATATCATCAACAGGGATAAGGGGAAGAAAGCCTCGTGGCTAAATTGGGTCTCTGCTCCGCTTCGTTAGTGCTAGAAGTTGTCTTGAGTTCCAGCTGTCTGCCCAGCTAAGCTGGGGAGCCGCAGGGGGAACTGCATCAAAAATTGGTATTCCAGTTGAAGCTTGAATGTGGGATGAAACTTAGCTTCTCTGCCCCAGGAGTGGCAGGTAAATGGAAATTTTGTTCCATTTTAGTACTACAGGTTAAGAAGCAACAATCAGTACTACTGTGGCAGCTCCAGAGAAAATTGTTGTTTCTAATGGAGAATGCCATAATTACTGAAGATGTTACTTTTGCTGTAGAGACTGTTGGTTGAAACTTTTGGTTTGGGTTTTGTTCTTGCATCTGGGTTCATCTGAGTTCTGAAACAAGTGTGCCTTTCTAGGTGGAACGTGGCAAAGAGCTGTTCCACTGGCAGTATGTGCATAAAGAACCAATGCCCTGTTTTAAAGCCTAATTATCTCAGCCATTAAATACTAGAAGCCAAATATAGTATTTTCCCTTTTAACCAATTACTCATCTCTTCTTTCAGGATCCTTCAGCTGTGCCAAACTCTGACAATGCCTTCACACTGTTTTATGTAAAATTCAGAGCAGCTGCTCCCAAAGTCAGAGTAAGTAGGCTGCTAACTAACTGTTATAAAAGGAAGCTATGAAAATGGGGTTTGAATTTGAGTAGTGTGAATGCAAGGATTGCATATTGTGCAAGTGTGAATGTCCAAAGATTGCATATTGTGTCCAGGGAAAAGTACTGTAAACTGTTTTCCAATTATTAGGGGGAAAAAAAATTTACTGATAATACTTTTTTCTTTTTATTGACTAGACTCTTATTGAACAAGTAGAGCAAAGATCTGAAAAAATGCCAGAGTAAGTATGTCTACAAATTTATTTTCACCCATTTTAAGTTTTGAAAATCTTTACTTTTGTTTAAGTACCATTTAACACATTATTTGTTTAAATGACAGTTTTAAAAAATGTAATTATGTAAACCTAAAAGAGGGTATTAGAATGCATTTTATGTTTACCAAAAAACGAGCTTCAGGATACGGTTACTGTTTTTAATTTTTTGGCTAGGTATCAACAAGTCCTTAATGAAATCCATCAGTGTTATCTCGACCAGAGGGAGCTTTTGCTTGGTCCAAGTATCGCTAGCACTGTCGCAGAATTAACCAGTCAGAACAACAGAGATCATTGTGCTCTGGTAGGTAAAGTAGTCATGTGTTGGGGGGGTTTTGTTGTTTTTATCCCCTCTTCTCCGAGTAAAATGTACTTAAAATTTAATTCAGTCGTTTACATGCAGAGTTGTCACTTTTGTTTGTGGTTTTCAATCATTAAAATTTTACTAATATTTTCATGTAATGCATATTTGGTGGAAGATTATTCTGTAAAAACACTGCTACAAACCTCTCAAAGGAGTGTTTACAAAAGCATAAAGTGCAGTTACTTAACTTTAATCAGAAACAAAAAGGGACAGAAGTTGCACAATGGGCTTTTATTTGGCTAGTAATATCTTTTCAGTGCTTAGTTTTATAGTTGATCTCAGTAATTCTGAATTTCACAAAGCTTCAATTTAATCATAACTTCAGTAGTAATAAAAATACAATATATAATATAATGATATATGATAATAATACCTGTAATACCTCCCGTGGTACTGATGCAAGGAAAATAATGCAATAATTGAGTATTTGTATTTCTGCGAATACAGGTACGAAGTGGTTGTGCCTTTATGGTCCATGTGTGCCAGGATGAACACCAGCTTTACAATGAGTTCTTCACAAAACCAACACCAAAACTGGAGTAGGTGGTACATGCTGGTTTTATTCTCCTGCATGTTGTATTTACTATGCTGCGATACAGTAGACAATGTTATGGGACAAATAGGGTTGTATTGAAGTGGTTTGGCAAGAACCAGCAAGAAAAAAACTTTGATCACTTAGTGTGTCAGAATTTAATGATATTTTGTTTTCTTTTTTCGTCAAGTGAAGCTGATAGTTTACATTCTCCAAAAATAATCCGAGTAATGTAAATGATGCTCTGTAGATGGTGTGAAAGAGATAAAGCCACACAGTTGCTTTGGAAATAGCTGTAAAAGTTTACAGTGATACAGCTCTCAGCTGTCTTTGTACTGCCTCTATGCCAACGGTTTGCAGAGGCAGTTGCAGAATTGCTTTTCATTTACTTGTGGAAAATTAAGCTGATGAACTCCAGCCATTTTTCATCAGGGGTTTAGAGTTAGTGAGCTGCCCTTACTGTCAAGGAATATTTGCATGTACCTGTATGCGAGCTAAACAGAAAGCAGAGTAGCGGACGCCCGACAAGAACAGTATCTGTATCTGCTCTGCCTAGATCTAGAAGAGGGACAGGTGGTTGTCTTCGCATGGTAATTGCATTATAAAAGTATTGTTAAGTTTTTTACAACAGACCTGTAATATTAGAGTAACTGAGTAGATTATGCCCCTTTTCCAATTTGCTGGTATGTATTAATAATGATACTTAATTCTGAAATTTGGTCAGATCATGTTCCCTTGCTATGAAGTTCATAAATAAAATACATTACTCTTAATATAACCGAGACACTGGTTTTGACTGGTGTCTTAACTTAAGTCAAGTGCAGCTTGAGCTGAATAAGTGTAGCTGGGTTAAAAATACTTCCCGCTACCCTCCCTGTCCTCTAAAGCTAAAGTAAAACCATAAACACATAAAGTTTCACTAGGAATAAGCCATAGTGCCAGAGTAGTAGCAGTCTCTCTCTTTTTTGAGAAATTCGGGTCTCGTGTGGGACTCGGATTTGAGGTGACCTAACTAAATTGGCTTAAGAATCAATTTGGCGCTATCAGTCCAAATGCTGAAGCCAACAACCCTAATTGAAATCAGTGTAAAACGTTGTTCAGGTAGGGTGAAGAGCAACAGTGACAACATTTCTGAGAATGAGAACAGACCTCTGATTATTTTTGAGTCTTGATATGGAAAGTAGTTACCTCCCTTCATAAGAACTTGCTTCCCTTTTTCACTTATGATTAAATAAAAAATTGGACAAAAATGTTTCAAATAACTATTAGGTTTTTCTTTGTATAATAAATAGCCTCATTTTCTTTTGGAGTGCTGAGGTGCTCTGAAGACATGTGTGATTAGGGAAGGGAGCACTGAGAATGGCAAAAATGTCTAGAATGGATGCAACTGGTGTCTTAACCAAGACATGCATCACTTTGAACAGGAAAGAAAAAAATAAAGTGGGATTTCTGGCATTTCATATCGTGTTGATACCGCGATTTCAGTTAGATTGGAGAGCGTGCCCTGCAATGTTGGAAGTTGTTACAGAAAAGGTTACCAGGCTTCTCCTCCTGTGTCCCTCTTTGTGTGCTCCCGGTTCTAATTATTGAGTGCTTGGAATCAGATGAGCCTTTTCTCAAGGGGAAGTTTGGGGTATGATTCTGAGCTCAGCAGGAGCATTTCTTCACACAAAAGCCAGGTAAACCAGTTTGCAGTGACTGTTTGAGTTGTTGGTTGGTGGGCTTTATTTTTTTCTTTGTTTTATTTTTAAATGAATTCATAACTGTACCACCATTTTAAGCAGCTGGCATCCTGCATCTCTTAAAAGACTTTGTAGGAAATCAGGGGTTCATGTTTTAAACAGTCCTTTCTTAAGTCTTCTATGATACTGTGTTGCATTGTTTCCTCACCCTCCTTTTAAAAATCTTTGCCATAAAATTGTCCGTGTTTGTGATAAAATTTTTATTTTGGTATTGCGAGATTCTGAAAGCGTTTTACTTTGTTCTATTTTTTCTTCATAGTGAGCTCTTGGAGAAGTTGTGTCTTTCATTGTATGATGTCCTGAGGCCAATGATCATCCATGTAATTCACTTAGAGACACTTTCTGAACTCTGCGGGATTCTCAAAAATGAGATGCTTGAAGATCATGTACAGAACAATGGTAACTCATAGATGGAACCTGATTGATTTTAACTGTCATCTTAACGGAAAAAATTATTAAATTGCATAGGCAAAAAAATCCCTAGATTATTTTTTTTTCCAATGGGTCTGAAACATGAGGTAAGATTGTTTTAAATAAATTATGTTTTTTCATTTATAATAGAAAAGGTCTGTATTTATGGGTCTGTGTATATCTTCATTTAAATTAATATACTGATGTTAGAGTCCTGTGTTTTTCTAGATTGTACAAATGCAAACAAGCATCCACCCAGTGTGTATACATGCGCCCGGATTGATTTAAATGAACTTTTCAAATGAGTCGCCTTGCTTGGCCCTACTAATACATCATCTGTGTACAGCTTTCTGCATACATGATGATAAAACAAAGGAATGCAAACTTGATTTATTTTTTTTTCATTCTCCTTGATGTAGTGTTTTCTTGACTAGAAATTGTAACTTCAGCAGAGGAGCTACATAGGTGGTAGAGATTTTTGAGTTTTGGAAGTGTTCAGGGCTCGTAGTCTCATGGAAGTGAGCTGGGCATCAAAAAAAAAAAAATAAAGTCTGGTATCTTATTTCCTTAGTATGACCAATGTGTAATGGAATAATTTCACAGTCTTAACCTGGTACCAGGTGATAAGCAAAAATCATACTTGGTAGCTGGGACATAACACAGCATAGCTCTTTGTCTCTGAAGCTGTGCCCGTATCATGAAGAATTGCTTATTTTCCCAGAAGTAGAATTGTAACACTGTTGGAAATGAGAAAAAAAATGGTGACATAATCTTTCAGCTAATCTTAAGAAGTGACTTTCTACTACTTCAACCCAGGCTGATAACAATAGTTCTTAAGTCGGATGTGAGCTGCTTTAGATCGCCTCTTCTGGTAGGTAGGTAGTTGAGTTAGCTTGTCAACTCCTGACAGTCACACTGCAGGCATTGGCTGTGATAGAACCAAAGCAGGTTGGTTTGGTGTCCAGGCAGAAATGCCACTCGATGTACCCAGGTCTCAAGCAATTAGAATGCTTAATTTTAACATGGCATCTGATGGTATCAGTGTGAGATCACATTGTCACAGTCTAATGAAAATTTGGGGAGCTGAAGCTACTCTAGTATGGAGTCCAGTATTTCCTCATTTGTCACAAATTTCTCTGCATGCCACTGTTCCAAAAATAGTCTGACTTCATCTGCAACAAGTCGTTTTTTTGGCCGTACTATGTGTGATACTTCAAACTTTTGTATCTATAAGCTTGTTTTGTAATTAACAAATTTTTGTCGTCTTTGTCAGCTGAACAACTGGGTGCATTTGCAGCTGGTGTCAAGCAGATGTTAGAAGATGTACAAGAGCGTCTTGTCTATAGGACGCATATTTACATTCAGACTGATATCACAGGCTACAAGCCTGCTCCAGGCGATCTTGCATATCCTGACAAATTGGAAATGATGGAGGTATAGCATCAGCTTTTTTGTTGTCCTTAATTAGTTTTCTTTTTATCTGCAGTATATACAATTGTGCTGTATAATGCTTTGCAGGTGGGGTTTTCCAGTTCTTAGGTATATTTAGCATTATGGGCACTGTCAAATTGGTACCTGCTGATTAAATCATGACCCTAAACTAGAAGTCAGAGAACATTTTATGTTAAACTGAGTAAAACTGGTGATAATTCTCACAGTTAGTAGTTTTATCTAAATTTGAAGCTTCTAAATTTTCTCTCATAACAGTAAATTTTTATTTCCTTTCATAAGTAGTAGGTATTCCCCAGTGTAATTTCTAGTTGAGATGGAGCTGGAAAGAAGCTTTAGGCAGACACAGTTAGATGCAAGTTTATTTTCAGAATTACCAGTCAACTAGTGTGTATGCTATGCTCAGGCAGTGTGAGGGGGTGAGACTTGCTTGTACCTTTGGGTAATTTAACATGTCGGCGATAGTTTCCAGTAGCCTTTTTCAAGTTCTTACCGGTATTAACCATTTTTGTAGTCATTCCAAGCCCTTTGAGTCAATGTTCCTGTTGAAAGGAATCAAACTACTTCTACTCACTTTAAAAGGTTAATACTATATTGATGAAAGATTTCAGAATGAAACTACTCACAGAAATAAAACAGTGGCTGATGATAGACTTTCAATTAGTTTTTGACTGGAGCAAAGTGCATTTGATATGCAACTAACAGGTAGCATTGCAGGGAAGGGATTAAGCGTAATAAAGATCCCTCCCCAAATAACTGTTGCCATTCGTTTTATACTGGGAGGCCCAGGCTGTCAAAGACTTGAGTTGCCTAAGAATGGCAATTCCAGCATGGATGGGCAAGATCCAGGTTTTATTACTCTATTCTGCTTTCCATCTCTCTACTAGAATAGCTGGTGGTACTTAGAAAATTGTAGGACTTATTTTGCAGCTGACTAGTTGGTAGAGGAGCTGTTGTTTGGCTTCAGAATCAGAGAATTGCTTAGCTATAAAGCTTCTGTGTTCTGTATGTGTGTATATATATCATATATCAATCACTTATGTTACAATTTTTGCTTTGGTGATTTTAGGGGACGTTCATAGGTTTTTAGGGAAGCATTTCCAAGTCCTGAAGCTAGTGAGTTTTTAGAATGTTTCCTTACTGGAAGTGTAATGACTAAGTTTTTGAAGAAAAGGCAAAAATAGTAATGGAAGTTTTACTAAAATAACTGTTAAGAGTGCAGGTTTGTTTTTGTTTGGTGGGATGTTCTGTTTTGTTGGTTGGTTGGATTTTTTTGCATGCGTGTGTTTTTGTTTGTTTTGGTCTTTTTCCCCTAAAGTTGTGTGAGTGGAACTGGATGAAAAAAATCATAGAATCATAGAATAGTTTGGGTTGGAAGGGACCTTAAAGATCATCTAGTGCCAATCCCCCTGCCATGGGCAGGGACCCCTCCCACTAGACAAAGCTTCTCAAGGCCCTGTCCAACCTGGCCTTGAACTCTTCCAGGGAGGGGACATCTACAGCTTCCCTGGGCAGCCTGTTCCAGTGGCTCAACACCCTCCTAGTGAAGAATTTCTTCCTAATGTCTAATCTAAACCTACCCTGTTTCAGTTTAAAGCTGTCCCCCCTCATCCTATCACTACACACCCTTCTAAAAAGCTGCTCCCCATCCTTCTTTTAGGCCCCTTCAGGCACTAGAAGGCTGCTGTAAGGTCACCTCGGAGCCTTCTCTTCTGCAGGCTGAACAAAAAAAATGATTGTGAGAACTTGTTAACATTAGCTATAACTTCTGTAGGTAAGCAGTGCAGCTACAGAGTCTACGCAAGGCCTTATTTTCTGACTAGAGCCCTGTGGCTGTTCAGTTAGGAAGAAGAAGAAAGTGAGTTTTAAAGTTCATTGTAAATCGAGAAATGATGCTGCTCTTCATATGTCCTCGTAAGACTGCAGTTTTTGTCTGGTTTGAGATTCATTTTGCTACTTGATTGCTTTTAAACCTCAAAACCTTGCTATTTAGAGAGACCCTCTGTCTGAGTAAATTAATTATTAAAATGTTAAAAGCACAGGGCAGAAATATTTGTTACGCTTTCTGCTCAAATATTAATGCAGTTCTTTGCCCGTTTTTGCTACCTCTTACTGCTTTGAAGCAGACCGAATAGTGAAAAAGGTTGATGTGTGGAAGTGTTGAGTAATGCTAGGGGAAAGCTTTTCGTTGAACTCCTGCAGGGAATAAACTAGAGAGTACTTTGGGGCCATCTTCACATATGATTTATAGGAATAAAGCCATCGCAGAAACTAACTGCATGAAATTCAAGTGAGTGTTGAATCAGGTTTTCCTATTTTGAACCAGGTGGCGTCACCAGTTATTATTTAGAGATCAGTAAAAAAGAGCAAAATGGAAAGAACAGTGCTTTACACAGATCTGTGTAATATTTCTGAATCTTAAATCGATATTGAAATGTTTCAATTCTGTTTTGGAAACATCTGTCTTTATTTCTTTTAATGTCTTTGAAACGTTGGGGAGCTGAGCGTAGCTGATCCTTTTGCAATTTAGTATGTTTTTCTCTATTGTAATCAAAGCAGCGTAATGCTGCTTAAATTAAGGTGGAAAAAAAATAACTTTGTGGTATATCTTCTCTGCAGCAAATTGCACAGAGCTTAAAAGAGGAACAGAAGAAGCTGCCATCTGAAGCTTCATTTTCAGATGTCCGGCTAGAAGATCCCGAGTCCTGCAGCTTAGTTAAATCTGGTATGAAGTATATCTCATGTTGTCAAATTAATGCATAAAGGTCATGGAGAGTGAGCGTTAACTTGAACCATCAGTGAGAAACTTGCATGTATCTTTAAGGGTTATTTTCCTAGAGAAATTCATAAGAGATTTTGAGAGGTTAACTTTGTCTCAGAGTTCTTAATAACTTTTTTTTTTGAAATGAGAAACAACTTAATCTTGTTCTTTTAGTGGCATTTCTTTGTGCTTGCAGTGCAATCCATTCTGTGAAGCAGCTACGTTTTGTAGCTGGCAGCATCTATTGTACTTAGTATAAAACTGAGGGTTTTTTTATTCTCTACTACAAAGTAGTCCACATCTGCACGTCTTTTAAATACCTCCAGGGATGGTGACTCCACCACTTCCCTGGGCAGCCTGTTCCAATGTTTGACAGCTCTTTTGGTGAAGAAATGTTTCCCAATATCCAATCTAAATCTCTCCTGGTACAATTTAAGGCCATTTCCTCCTGTCCTCTCGCCTGTTACTTGTGAGAAGACCCACACCCACCTCGCTACACCCCCCTTTCAGGTAGCTGCAGAGAGCGATAAGGTCTCCCCTCAGCCTCCTTTTCTCCAGGCTGAACAACCCCAGTTCCCTCAGTCGCTCCTCACAGGACTTGTGCTCCAGACCCTTCACCACCTTCGTTGCCCTTCTCTGGACCCTCTCCAGCATCTCAATGTCTTTCCTACATTGTGGGGCCCAAAACTGAACACAGCACTTGAGGTGCGGCCTCACCAGTGCCGAGTACAGGGGATTTGAAGATAAGTGTCTGAGATAATTGGGATTATTTGCCCTTCAGAGGTGCCTCTCTTCAGTGCCTGCAGGAGTAGCTGAAGTGACTAGTAAATAGCCTAGGAACCTCAAACTGACAACTAAGGTCTTACAGGCCTTCTAATTACCATGACAATAAATTTATTGTTGCAAAAGATAGAGAAGTATTGCTGAATTATTTTAGACAATTCCTGCACTGATCACATAAACTCTTTACAAGTCTTTATTCTACCATTAGGCAAAAATTTAAAATTTTTACTTTTTTGAATAGTTGCTAATTGCAGTCAGAGTTCTGATACTATTGACTCTGCTGTTTTGCAGGATTTAAGGACAAAATGAAAAAAAATGCAAGACTTCTATCTGTCAGGTGTTGTGAAAATCCATTTTGAGCATACAGGATTATTACGAAGGTTACCTAGGAGGAGCACTTTTTTGATTACAACCTCCTTGTGACAAAATTGGGTTTGCCATTATTTTTGCAGTTATTAACATGACATTTAAACCCAACATTTTCTGCAACTGTTTAATCCATGTAGGATTATCACCAGCAGAAAGGAAAGGATGAAATAAAATTGATGGAATGTTTTTTTCCACCTTTTTTTTTTTTTTTCCTGAACCTCTCCTGTAGTTCCATGATCACTAATATTTTCCCCCCCCTCTTTTTTCAGTAATTGTTTGATCATTTCAACTGTTGAGCTAAGTAGAGGGGGGTGTCATTGGAGACATGCCTGTAAAACTGACTCATTAAAAAGGTCAAGCTGGGCCATTCCTGAAAGTGAATTCATGTCTTTCAGAGCTACGTGCTCTATACACATCAGAAATCTAGTACTGACCTGCTCAGAAGGGGGGAGAAAAAAAAAAATGAACCTGTTTGGGTGCCATACAGTATGTCTTACTATTGTTGAGTCAGTATAAAGTGCAGTCGATATTGCAGTCTCCTTCTGTTGAAAGGACAGATGGGCAAGCTTTTCCCATGTGTGTGGGTTTTCTTTTTTGTTGTTTTTTTAAACTTTTTAATCCCTTAATCCCAGGCACCAGACCACGATTTCACCAGCAGATCTGCATGGAATGTGGTATCCTACTGTCAGAAGGACTCTAGTGTGTCTCTCCAAACTGTACAGATGTATAGACGTATGCAAAAACATCTTTATCTATTTTTTTAAGTGAAGTTATGAAGTGTGTAGCTCCATGTTTAAATATTTTAATGTAAATTAGGAATGGACAATTACTGGCCTCTGTTATCTCTGGTCTTTTTGCTCCTATCTTTATATAAAACAAGTGAACTGACAAATTTAGGTCATTTCCAAGACAATTTTGTATTTGTAGATTTAGAAAAAAGGCACTGGTTTGTACATCTGTTACTTTTGCTATTACAGAAATACTCCAGTGTCTGATGCTCAAGATAGTTATCACACCAAAGTTGAGGAGCAAATAGGACAAGAAAGAATAGAAAAATTTTGGGTGATTATAGAAAATTATCTTACTGCTGAAATTACTGGGTGCATGTGTTTCTTGCTCTGTGCTTTGCAGGACATCAAACAAGGTGGTGTTTCTGGTCTTAAAAATGGTGACTCTACTACTTCTACATTTTGGAAATGTGCCACAAAAAATTTCTGAGAACATCTTTTCACATTCCAAAATGTAGGAGACATTTCCAAAGTTTAAGATGGTAGGGAACTTCATGTCTAACAGAAACAAAAGCGGTGTTTACTTCGCAAACATTTTGAGACTTGCCCTTTAGAATCTAATTTGTCTGTCACCCAATAGCATAAAAGGCTAATAAGTCTCTGAGAAACATAATGCAAGTGCTTTTGCTTTTCTGTGCGTGTTGTATCTTTATTAGATACATTTAATGCATTTCAAAATATCTTTGATAGGTGTTATGTGAAACTGCTACGAAGATGCTATTTGCTTAAAAAGAAGCTGGAAAAAATTAATACTTTATTGCTTTGAATATATCAGTCTCATTAAGGATAAATGAGTGTTTGCCCTTGTTTTCAGCTAGACTTTAGGAGAAGAGGTTATTTTTCCGTTGTCTGCAAGGCTTGTTTGTAGCGTTATCTGCACAGTGATTGATTTATTTTTCGCTAAGACACTCTAGCAGAACCGGTGTGCCTTGCCTGCACCCTGTGGATAGGAGAAGACATGAATGAAGTGGTACTGGCAAGTCTTGGGGCAGTCAGGGCTGTCCTCTACGATGTCGGAGTGCTAGTGGAGGCGAGCTGTGTTCCTATGGCTAGCTCGGCCATATGATCTAGTCGCTGCAGCTTAATGAGTTACTCCATGTCACCTGGCCCGTGGCAGCTGTCACGTTCGTTTACTAACCTGCTGCAAACGTGAGGTAATTTGAATTTGCTGGGGGTTAAGCTCACTCGAATGATCTCGCGTCTGTTGCAAGTATAAATTGCACACAGGGATAGTTACCCTGACACATGAAGAGTCTTGTCAGGTTACCCGGTAAGCATCGTTCATGCCGGTAGCTGTGAATGCGTTAGGTGTCACTGACCATGTCACTTCCTGGGTGCAAAGCCGGAGGGCGAGCAGGGCATGCTCGAATGTATACCTGTATCCAGTCTAAGTGCTGTAGCAAGCTTACATACATATATATGAATGCTCTGTCTTACTGCATTTAGACGACATGTTTGTAGCTAACGAATCTAGAGTTTTACGTGCTGGTAAGGACATCCTTCACCAGCTGCAATTTAAGTTCTGCAAGAGCTTTTCTGACAGCTTTTTTGGTCCAATTTCTTCTTCCCCGCAGAGGGCGGTGTTTCAGGGATTGTCGCAAGAGGCCTTATCTGCCTGCATCCACTCGCTGCTGGGAGCTGCCGATGCTATCAGCAAAACCAAGGTCAGAATCTGTGCTTTGGGTATGATTTCCGCCACCCCCCTACTCCCACTGCCTGTGTATATCAAAGCCATGAAGCAGTTTCTCAGATTTCTGTTGAAATCTCAGTGAAAGCATGTTGCTCTGCCCCTAGAGACCCGATGGATTTGCCAGCTTTTAGTTACGGTTGATGTGTTGTAAAGCAAACATAATGATTCACATGCTAGCCTATCTGAAAAGGTGGAATACAAATCATAGCAGTTGTGTTTACAGGCTGCTCCAACTCATACGAATTCAATCAAGTGATACCTAAAGAAGAATTTCTGCTGGAAGTCTCTATTCCCTATATTTGTTTTCTCTTGTCTTTTTTTCTGCCTCCATTGTTTGAATTTACAAAAATCTAAGTATTAAATTCACTGAGAAGATTTGTTAAGTATTCTCTGCTCAGAACTCTGTTATCAAAAGGTTTGATCTGATGTGTTGCTCAGAATTCAATGCCATTTCATCAAGTCATTTTAACTTTATTGTAGTTAAGAGTAAACCTTTTTTCTTGTCACAGTTCCTTTACTACAAATACTGTGGTAACGTGCTAATTCCAAACAGCCAGGAAATGATGATTTTTTTTTTTTTTTTAAACAAAAAGGCAGATAACTATTTCATATCTAATTGATTCGGAGTTCTACAGTTAGTTATCCATTCCAGTACTATGTATTGGGTTAGCATTGACTTAAAGTACTGCAGAGAATGGAGCTCATCCTGCAGTGAACCCTAGGTAGATTGGCCCAGGATTAGGATCTGTACTACTTTGTTCTTGGTGCATGTTATTTTAACATTATCTAGTGAAATCGTGCATGTAAGAATAGAAACCAAAAAAAAAAATTAAAAATAAAAAACCAACTAACCGAAACCAAACCACACAAACCCCCAAACAAACAACCCTCCCCCTACGCCCCCCAAAAACCCAAAGCAAAACACACACCCCCCCAAAAGAAACCCAACCCTTCTACCACATATTTTTAGTAAACATTTCTATTTGTTAAAACTGTAGATTTAAATTAATTTCTTCTTTACTGTTTTATTTAACATTATATCAAGGAAGTTCTCTTTGAGCTTGCAAAACAGGATTTGAATTCCTGAGTCCTCCATTTACCTCAACGAGCCATGAACTTCAAATATTAAAAGCAGCATGCAGTATAAAGCACATAGCTAAAATAACAAGCAGTGCAAAACTGATCGTCTTGATAGTGGGAACTTGGCCTTGTTTTATACTTTGTATCTTTGCTGTTACGTTTAGAAATTAACTGAGCTTTGCATTTAATGACATGAGAAAAATGCCTTGGAAGACCTTTGCACAATCACACAGTTAATCAAGGTTATTACAGAAACATTAACTGTTTGGCTTGTTTTAATCATCGTAGCGATTAAAAAAAAATCTTAGAACCTCATGTTTTCCAACTACAAATTACATGAATTACATGAAATAATACCTCACTTTTATAAAGAGTAAGCTTGTATCTTTCAAATAAGGGATACCTGTGCTTAATGTGGACATTTAGTAATATGTCTCTATAATCTAATTATTCTAAGTAATGTGAATGAAATTGTCTTCTGTAGAGCAATGTGTTAGGAAGAGTACAGAGTGGCATTTGTTGATCTCCAAGTGTAGTCTGCACTACAGACTAATGCAAAAAGCTTGTTAATAAGAGTATTAGTATTAATTTTGTTATAGGAAGTAATAAAAGTAGAGGTGTTGAAACTTTTCATTTAGTTGTGTTTTGGTTTGGTTTTTTTGTGGGTTTTTTTTGTTTGTTTTTTTTAACATGTAATGCATGTTCTTTCTCTTGTGCTGTAGACCCAGGTTGATGGACAACTTTTCTTAATAAAACACCTTTTGATTCTTCGTGAACAAATTGCTCCTTTCCACACTGATTTCACCATTAAGGAAATTTCCCTGGACCTTAAGAAAACTAGAGGTACTAAACAGTTGCTGACCACAGAATGGGATGGGATTGTCATCCCTTAATGTGCCAGCAAGAATTCTGGGTTTATTTTATGTTCATTTGCAATGACCTATATGCTTGTTCTAATCTCTTGCTTTGTTCTTATCTCCTCTGAAAAAAAAACCCAAACAAACCCATTCTTTTATTCAGGGCAATTCAACATGTATCTAACAGATTATTTTTTGTATGAAATGCATTTGCTGCTTTTTGCTGCTGACCTGACTTATTTATCCAGTCCTTTTTACAAAGAGCTAAATATCTGTACAATAGAACTGTAGATTATTTCTTTCCCCTTTTCTGACCCTTTAAAGGGTCAGACCCTTGTTACCGCTGTTTAGTAGGTGAATTTAACAATGCATAGTTGACTTGCCTAGAACAAATTATGATTTCCTAGACCTTTCTGTGAGGTTTTATTTTGGAAAGGATTTCTTATGTTGCAAGTTCAATAAGCGGTATTGTTGAATAGTTTTATGTTAGCAACCATGTCTGTTGTAGAAAGGGAAAATAGAGAGTAGTGGCCATGGTCATGATTTCTAAAATTATAGTATGGTTCCTTTGTGAACTGCAGAAAAAACCCTCCCAATACAAAAGTGTACTGTCATGCGCCTGTCAAGTTTGTAAAGATAATGGGGAAAATAATGGGGAGCATGTTTCTCTTCTTCCGTTCCAGAAGATAACGCTGAAGAAATAACTTTTCTTTCCTGCCCTCTAATATGTTGCTGTTTTAACTCTGAAGCAAGCCGTTCTTCCACTAACCATTTCACCTGTTGCATCTGAACATCAATGAAACCTCCTACCTGTTGAGTAGTTTCTAGTTGACTGGAGGTTAAAGGGCAAATACATCCTTTTGGTGTCTCATCCTGGCTGACACACAAGTTTGTTCTCCATCTTCATTTAATTGAATAAATTTTTGTGCCAGCCAGCACTTTGCAGATGGTAGTGGTAAGTAGTGGGAAACAGTTTCTTTATATTGGGTGGTGGTGTTGAAAAGATGTACATTAAGAATTAAGCACAATGCAGTGTAGCATGGGCCAGTAGGGCTTTTCTTTTTGGAATGAGTTGTAGAAGAAAAGTAACATGGCTAATAGGAGTTTTACTGTGTGCTAGCCAAGATTTCTGCACATAGATTTAAGATTTAATTTGGGATTTATAGGCAAAGAGACACTGCTTAATATGTCATCCTTATGCCCATTTTTTTAAAAAAGTAGAATGGCGCTAAGGTTCATGTAACTGAGGTGTACAGTGGGGAGGCGTGACTTTGACACTGACTAGCTCATAGGCTTTTAATTAAGAACTTAGGCTCTTTTTATAATCAGTGAAGTTTCTGGGAAATAATTCTGAGAACAAAATGATAGTCTTTCTCTGTGGTCTTCTTTAACTGTATAGAAGTGCAGACTCGCAGGTCAGTGCAAAGCTTCCATGCCTGTGTACCTGGTATTCCCTCTTCGTTTAATGCTTTTGACAGCACTACTTTGACTCTTATGTCTTGTTTTCCTCGCATTGCTTTATACAGCAAGAGGGGGACAGAATTGCTTTTGAAATGACAAAGGGCAGATGGATGTGTAGGATGCTAAATGAATGACCTTAGGGCAATAAGCCATACTGAAACTGTATTGATAATTTTCACCGTTTGACTAGATTTCAAGTTGACAGCATCCTGTTAGCACTACAGGAATAATTTCAGTATCTTGTGTTAATTACAGACATGGTTGCTTTTCCATCTTGGGACTTCTGTAGACACCACAAACATGAATGTATATCAACCTTGATGTTTTGTTGTTTAATCCTAACTAAAATAATTAAGCACAGAGGAAAAGAGTGCCTGTTCTAAGTTACTTTGTGCAACTGTACTTGTTTTTCCCAGGCAACATGGGCCAAGTTCCGCATATTGTTCATAAACGATTAACTACATAGCTCCTGTAAAAGTCTTTCGCTTGTAGATATAGTTACAAAAGGAAAAGAGCTCACACAATTTGCATGCTGATAGCACTGCAGTTAGTATCAGTCATTTGTTAGGTTCATGTGATGTATTGATCTGTTTAGACTGCGCAAGTGTCAGATTCAGGTTTACCATTGGTGAAATTAAAAATACCAAGTTTTGTGTGCTTTTGTGCATGTGCAACTTGTACATCCACACCTAGCAGTAGTGAAATCATTAATGTTATAGTCCTAATCATGCTAGGCCATTTTTTTTTAATGCATAAATGAGCGATTAAAGGTTTTAATGCCTGGAGCTGAATTCCATTGACTTACAGTGCGAGTGACTTTCTGGTTCACAGACGCAGCGTTTAAAATCCTGAACCCTAAGACAGTTTCAAGATTTTTTAGACTAAACAGCAACAACGCCTTGATTCAGTTCTTACTGGAGGTAATATGGAGTCTTATTGCATTAAGAAAAATTGGGTCGTTTAAGCGGGTGGTGATCTCTGGCAAATAAAAAGGAGAGAATTGCTGTCTTCTGTTCAAGGGTACTCCAGAAATCAGAGAACACTATATCGACTCTAAGAAAGATGTAGATCGTCATCTGAAATCAGCTTGTGAGCAGTTTATTCAGCAGCAGACCAAACAGTTTGTAGAACAGCTGGAGGAGTTCATGACAAAGGTACAACCATGTTGTATGTTCATTAATCTAACTGAAATACCGGTAGGACAAAGGAATTAGTATTTAAATGGGGTATAGAAGAAGCTGCTAGTTCTGTCTGATTAGCTGAAGATGATGGCATTTCCCATTATAAGGTTATGCTTCCCTTTAAGTTCTGACAACAATTGTTCAGGCATTTTTAAGACTAATGGATTAAAGGAACATGACCGAGTTTGTTTCTAAAAGCAACCCTTATGCTCTTCGATCAAAAAGCTTTAATGTTTTATTGAGTTGCAACAGGTCTGTGAAAGCTGGTAGGAGCTTTTCT
The DNA here is from genome assembly GCA_000699545.1 of Podiceps cristatus. Classification (NCBI taxonomy): domain Eukaryota; kingdom Metazoa; phylum Chordata; class Aves; order Podicipediformes; family Podicipedidae; genus Podiceps; species Podiceps cristatus. Next base: position 13,315 of record KL267871.1, on the reverse strand, counting down.
GTTTTCAGGAAAACTGCTATCCAACCTTGACTGAATTTGTAAGCCTTCAAAAGCAATGTCATGTCATGCGTGTTCCTGAGGGAGGTCTTAGAGTATGGCTGTGAAGTTTGTTAAAGGTTTGGTTTTAGCATATTTTACACTAGTGAGGTGCTGGCTGAGCAGGACTTTCCTCCCAAGTCCTGTTTGTGACAGAAGTTCCTGATAAAACTTGGTCAGAAAGATCAGGCATCCTGGAGGACAGGAACATCAAAAAATAAAATGTCTTGTTACAATACATGTCTTTCTAGAACCTGCTCTAGAAAACAGCATTTCTTGGTATCTTGAGAAGATTACACATGCGGGATCTATTACTTCTGGAAAATGAAAGGTGTGATGTGGATCCTTGTGCACTGAGAAAACCTGTGTTTTTACATCATGACATCTCAGAAAATGGGGCAGCAGCTTTTCATGAACACACAAATAACCCAGCTGCTTTAAAAAAAAAAAAAATAAAAATTACAGTATTAAATTTACTGATGCCTGTCATGCGGTAGCTGGTGAGATTTATAGATTGCTGAAGTGGTCCCAATGATTCATTAGGAATCTGGGGAGCTTGACTAACCTGGTTAAGCATAAGTCTCTCTTGAGGTTTCTTTGTCTCTGTAGGTGCCTAAACATCTTCGTAAACTTAATCCCATTTTGAATTTTACTTTCAATAAGTGATCACGATTGTAATTTTGAGCTGCATTTCTGTCAAGCTGCTTCTCTTGTATGTCAGTCAGTCAGTGCATAGAAGAGAGAGAGCAAGGGAGATTCCATATACTGCTGTATCTTAAGAGACTTGTGCAATTGTTACTTGGTCGCTTTGTTGTGAATTCAACTGAAAGAATCATCACTTTGTTGATTGTGCTTGTTTTAGGTGGCTGCTTTAAAAGCAATGGCCACTCAAGGAGGTCCCAAATACAGCCTTTCGCAGCAACCTTGGGCGCAACCAGGTATTTGCTTTGTTTTATATTCATGTTACCTCAGAGGTGCTTGTAGGCTAATAAAGTCAGGATCATCTACTATGTTGAAACTTCTGTAAACTTCTCATCAAATAGAGAAAAGGACCCTTTCCATTCACTGGTTTTGGTAGACCAATATAAGGTATATTACTCAAGTATTTCAGAATGTCGTTTGTCTCTGTGCCTGACTTCTAAAACATAGCAATCTGAAAAGCTGGCCTGATTAATTTGGACTGTGAGACTGCCATCAATTTGGAAAAAATTTAAGTACCTAAGAGCTGTCTACATTTTTCTTCAAAATCCTTTCTTCCATTTTTACCTGTGTGCTAGTTTGAATGTCTTAAGATACCTCTAAATCAAGACCTGACAAACTTCAGAATATGCATTTAATTGGTGCAGTAAATGAATGACTTGAGTATTTCTCAAGCTGTGACTGTTCTTGCATGAAAACAACATTTCCTCAATGGCATATGGAATGTGCTTAAGGAATTATTTGATTACAGTAAGATAAAGTGTTTGCTCTTGTAGGAAAAAAACAAATCTGCATTGAAACTTTTATTGTCTGTATGTTTGGTAACTACTTCCTTTTCAGTTTTCCTGTCACTATGCAAAAAGTGGGATCCAGCTTTCTTTCCCTCTTCTTAAGAATTCAAATACGAATGCTGCATAGCAACATTTGGAGTAGTTTAGATGTTCCTGGGTTGTTTTGCTGTTCATATTACAAAATTGTGCTTCTGGGTGATAATGAGAAATCTGATTATTCCAATTCATACACTGGAACCTTCTGTTGCATTATGTTCGTAAAATGCAAAGCCAGCGACATTCATCATAATTCAGTGCTGCTCCATGGGTCAGACACTTTCAAGGGCTAACTTGAGCTTCTACTTAACATCTCCTGCTTCTTCAGGAGTATTTTTAACGTTTTTTGAAGATAATTATGTGTATACAGGCAGATCTAAGCAGAGCTGCTGCTGTTTCTTGGAGTCATTTGTTTGGAAAGCAGGAGCAGGTAGAAAATTTAGATACAGTAGAAACTGAGGAAAAAAAAATAACATAGTATTTTAACTTCATTTAAAGCTATGAATGGAATTTTTCCATGCCCTTTAAGCAAAGATCTTGTAAAACCATTAAAATACCTAGCAATAAGGAAAGAAGGTCTTGTCTGAGAGAGATTCCTGTCTGGTTGATTCAAAATCCAGATGGCTGTGCAGCCTCTTTTCTTACAGACATGGCCTGTGGTCAATAAGGAGAATTTGTGATAACGGTGCTAGTAAAGAGAACAGCTTTATTCCCCAGCAATTTCTTTTCCAGGCAAGTTTTCTAGGGGAAAGCATATGTAGAACTTTGTTGCTGTTGGAAGGCCGAAGCTTCAGGAACCTCAGGCGGATGTGGTCCCTTGCAGAAATGGGTTGGAGGCATTTTCTGCAGGGAGAGAGGGGCTGACATCTTGAGTACGTCCCAAAAGAACAGGCTTGTCTCACATGTTGTGGTTTTATGAAGGGTTGATGCTGCTTAGCCCAGTCACCCCCTCTTGGGTTCACTCAACCCTGCGGTTATGATCAGCTCTAGTAAAGTGGAGGTCGTATTCTGGAGTGTAGATTTCAACTCGCAGAACACTATTTTAGCCTATTAAGCATGTTTTCTTTTACTTTCAGCAAAGATCAATGATCTGGTCTCCTCCACTTATAAGACAATAAAAACAAAGCTGCCATCAACGTTACGAAGCATGTCGTTGTACTTGTCCAATAAAGATACAGAACTAATTTTGTTTAAGCCAGTTAGGGTGAGTATTGTTAGATGTACTTTGGCATGTTGTCCTGTAGGTGTTGAGCCTTCATTTAGTTAAAGACTTTAATCACATTTTGTGGGATCATTCACCTTGTATTTCTCTGTGTGTGTATGGGTATGTGTATAATATGATAAAATCACAGAATGGTTTGAGACATTAAAGACCATCTATGGCCACCCCCCCTGCCAGGGGCAGGGACACCCCCCACTAGACCAGGCTGCTCAGAGCCCCGTCCAGCCTGGCCTTGAACACTGCCAGGGATGGGGCAGCCACAGCTTCTCTGGGCCACCTGTGCCAGTGTCTCACCACCCTCATGCTGAAGAATTTCTTCCTGATATCTAATCTAAATCTGCCCTCCTTTAGTTTAAAACCATTCCCCCGTGTCCTGTCACTGCATGCCCTTGTCAAAAGTCCCTCTCCAGCATGTAAATGTATGTATGCATATATATGTGTCTATATACAGACGCACATACATACATATCTGTATATCTGTACAGTTTTTCTAGGCTAGCAGTCCAACCAGTAGACATGATAAATACCGTACACATGTAATAGTGATCAGACTGCTGTTACAGTCAATGTGGTGTCTCTGATCTGAGAAGTTCATTGAAAAGACACATGAAATAATTATGTTTTTTTTTTAAAAAAAACCTAATTACAGGTTTTAAAAAAAAGCTGTTGTCCTCTCGATTGTACTCAGTCTACATAACACAGGTGTTGCGGGGAAGCAACTGTTTGAGTTCATTCTGCATATCTTCTGCTTTGCACCATACAAACTACTATAAAGAAAATTAACTCTGTCCCAGTCCAAATCAGTACAGCTTGGTCTGTTCCACATGGACAGAAGCACTGGAGGCAGAGACGATGACACAGATTCAATGGGAGACCCATTGTAAACCTACCCGGAAGAACCAAGCTTGAGTTTTAAGCTTCCTGGTTAAGTCTGTAGGACTCGGTGTTTCAGCTGAGCACATTTTACTGAAGTTTTTCTCTCACAGCCAACATGGGTTCCTCATGGCTTTTTTGGGGCTTATTTTAAAAGAAAAGCTCTTAAAGCTCGACTGCTTCTCCCTACCTGGTCACTTCGGTAGCTATTCCATGTACATTGTGTTCATTCTGGTTAATGTTTGAGATAAATGTTGTGTTTTTTAATATTGAGTGTGTTTTTTCTTTCCTTTAAAAGAATAACATTCAGCAGATGTTCCAGAAACTCCATGCTTTATTAAAGGAAGAATTTAGTGATGAAGATCTCCAGATCATAGCTTGTCCTTCAATGGAACAGGTATATATTGAAGCTCCCTGTTTTATGAGTTACTCTTTCATGTGACTGCCTTTTTTAAACATTAATTTTTCATTTTTAGTATTTTCAGTGTTCAAAATCCTTATTCATTTATTTATCCCCCTTAATCCTGGATGATTAAACTCAGAGCCTCATCTGAACTCTAGGCTCTCAGCTAAGAGAGCATTCTGTTTGTGGTTTGTCTTTTTTTTTTTTTTTTTTTTTTATTCTTTTTAAAATGAATACCCAATAGAGTTTTCAAACTGGAAGTGGTGATTGATGTTGCTGGGGATTGGGTTGTACAATATCGTGGCAGAGCCTTGCCATTTCTAGTCATTATCTTTTCAGAGAAATACCAAAACCAGTGAATGCGCTTTACAAAAGCCTGTGCGCGTGAAAGCAGTCTTGCTTTTGACAAATACAAGAAGCAGCAACTTTTACATTTAGGAAGGATGAGAAAGAATTACAGGGATTCATTTGAAGTGAATTGCATTGGGAAAATTTACAGATGTTTGTGGAAATGTAACCCTACATAATAAGGTCTTTAGTCTCAGAGATGATTGAGGTTAAGAATTCTCTGGATTAGGATGCTCTGACAGAAACTGAGTGGGTTTTTAGAAATCTTGCTTTGACCTTGGTGGCCTAGGGAGTGTGGATAGAATTGTGATTATCCCAGGATGCCAATACTTAAACAGATAATCTAGTTCATGAATGTGGTGACAGGGATGTGTGGTAACTAACCTGGAGCACAGAGTGGGAGTGATATGCTGGAAGGAGGTGGGGTTATCCTAGAGGAGGTGGCTTCCTCTCATTCAGTCCATAGGATCACTCCTCCTACAAACTGAAGCTTGTGGAGGAGAACCATACTGTAATCTGTGGGAAACAAGTATTGCCAATGCGTTTCAGATGTCTCAGATGAATGTTGAAGTGGTTTTGCCAGAGCGCATATTTGTTGGAATTCCTTGACAATACATGAAGTCATGACAAAATAGATGAAGTCATGACAAATTTTGACACAGTAGGTTGTGACTGCTGAAATGACTAGTCAGCATGGTCAACAACCGCATTTTAAAAAACCTGTGAGTAGGCATTTGACTGGAAATTTTGACCAGTAGTTTTGTAGCTGTCTTCTGATTCATCTAAGTTTCTTCATTTCCTAGAAATCCTGTTTAAACGTTAAAATATAAGGCTTCAGTTCTGAAACTTAGCCGGTCTGTCTAATGCAGGCTTTGCTTTCATCTTTCAGGTGAACTTACTTCTATCAATGTCCAAGTAGCTCAACAGTGAGGCTGCTTGAAGTAAGCTTCAGCTGAATGCCAAGCAGTGAAGGGAATGCGAAGACATTTGCTCGAAGTAAATGAAGGATCCCACGGTGTGGTCCAGTCTGCATCAGAACTCCTCAAGCTGCTTAACCTTGTTTTAGGAAAAAAGGAAAAAAAAGTTTTATTTGTTAAAGGTCTTCCCATTCATTGGTTTGAGAAAGAGTGGGGGCACAAAACAAAATACCCTTTGCTGATCACTGTTACGGATGCTCAGTTACTGCCTTCTCCAGATGTTTTCAAAGTTGAAATCCTGTTGGGTTGGGGGGGAGGGGACTTTTTTGTTTGGGGGATTTTTTTGTTTGTTTTTTTGTTGTTCTTTCCTTTTTTTTTAAAGCCTTTCTTGCTTTCCTTTAATAACCTGATGTATGCAGTGAAAAGCCTCACTTTCAAAGACATGCTGGAAATAAAAGAGCAGGGAATCAAATGGGAGCCGTGATAGGTATTTGTGAGGATTGGAGATAAGCACATTGGTGTGACAATTTAACTTAGGCAGGCATGCTCCAATTTTTCTTTTAACTCCTCTGAAAATCCTGGTAGTCCACCACGTGCTTGAACGTAATTCAGGGTTCTTACTTGGGAAAACTTTGTTTCCTGCGTGTGAAGCATTTCTTGAAACACTGGATGGGCTGGTGGTGTTACACTCTTGTGATTGGGAGCTGTGAGGTCTGACCTGAAGTTTCATGCTCTAACCTTACTCCATGTAAAGAATCTCAGATCCTTGGGATTTGCAATGGAAAGCTGTGCAATATAATTTCTGTTCTTTCTGAGAGAACTGCGTATTTTCAGATGCTTTACAGCAAAGCTTAGCATTGAGATTCTCAGGTATTTCGTTTTAGGTTAGAGTTTGGGGTTTTTTTGCCTTACCCAAGATCAAATGGTGGTGTCGCGTTGTTTAAAGTGAGATCTGGGACTGGAACTTGTAGAGCCTTTGTGTGCTGGAGTAAGTGCTGATAAGGGTGTGTGTAAGAAATTAAATGTGCAAGCCTGTCAAATCAGCATTGTAAACAGGGGATAAGTACTCGGTAACTGGTAAACAATACACGATGTTCAGTGTGCATTAATTGGTCATTTTTTCAGAAACCTGAACGCTAGATACTTTTGGCCACTAATGGAATGAAACGCTTAGAAGCAGCTTTAGGGTGTTTGAGTGTGTCGGTCTTTATTGTACAGCACTGCAAGAGAAAAATGTGGTGACTTACACGGCAGATTTTTAACTTATAAAACTTGTTCTGTAGTTTTAATTATGTCGAAATTTCCATGCACATCGGGGGTGTTCTGCTTTAATAATTTTCCTGTTACGAATCACATGGCTGGAGACTAAGATGGTAGGATTTAAAGCTACCATGAGAAGTGTTGCAGCAGTGGTGCTGAGGTACATAAATGGTACTTGTAGGACCTTACACGACTCCTTAAAAATTAACTAAGGGAACTAACAAGGAAGAAAACTTGCCCTTTCTTTTTACTTATGTAGAAATACAGACTGTAAAATAATGCCCAGTGCATTGTAATATATGTATATTTGTTTTTTATAAAGTTTTACAGGAGGACTGCATGGTCGCTGTACAGAGTTATGACTGACTCAATACAGACGTTGTACAGAAAAGACGTGAAGGGTAAACCGTTGCAGTAGTCGCTCTTGTGCTTGGGATCTTTTCTCTCTTAGAGTACCCAAATAGCTCTAGGACAGCTGGTGGGAAGATTAGAAGAGCAATCAGTTTATACAGCCTGTTTGCTAACCGAACGTTTGTTTAAACATGTACAGTTTCAGATATTTACGTTTACAAATAGTGTAAATACTTTCAAAAGATTAATTTAAGATGCTTTATATTATCTGACTAGAAACTTGCTGTTTTTAATTTTTTTAAATAAAAATGTTGCCTCCTATTTTGGTCCAAGAGTAAAGCTTTATTCTGTATCCTGAGGCTTGTCTGTCAAGATAACTGTAATACGGAGACAATAAACATCCTGTAAGCGCAGGCAGTGCATCGCTGAGAAGAAGTGTTCTTTTTTAGCAGTAAGAGAATTGACTTTATTTGGCACAGATGTATACCCGAGTGCTGAATGTACAGCTAATTGTTAAAGTAATGCCTCTTTACGGTTATAATAAAAGTAAATTTGTATTTTCTTAACTGACAAATGATCTTGTGTGACTAAATTGTCTCTGCGGTTTTGTTAGGAGGAAGAAACCACAACTGTAATACAAGAACATACTTTAACTAGTTGGCTTTTACTAGGAGAAAACTTTGGAGCTGGTGGCAAAAGTCACGAGTATTACTGTATTTGATAGCTGTTCTTGTTGCCTGCTTACTCACAGACTCATCTACCTATAGTTTCTCATTACCACATACTGCTCTTCTGGCCCTTGGGACTGTAGAAATGCATCATCCAGCGGCTTGTGGTTTGTCCCCTGTAATGTCAGCGTGAAGCTTCTCTTTACCCTCCTGTGTTGACAATGTCATTTGAATGTACTAATTGAAGAAAAAGCGCTCCCTTCTTGTGGAATTCGGCTTCCGGCTGACTGGTGTGGGGCAGCGATGTGTGACCATTGCTTCCTAGGTGCGTGGAGCCTCCTAAAGAGGTTTGGTCCTTTGGATCCTACCTCTCTTGTAAATGAAGTGAATGCCAAAGCAGCTGGCCAGGCTTTCACGATTCTTTTTTGTACAACAGTGATGCCCGCAGCATAACTTATGCCGTGCTGGGTCTTTTCCAAGCAAAACCAATAGTCCCTTTCTCAAACTGTTCATGTTTGGTGGTGGCAAAGTGATGTGGGTAGGAAAAGGAGGAAAAAGTCTGTGCTGCTGAAGTAACTCATGCAGTGACTGAAGGTGGATCCAGCCCTGTGTCCACAAATGCTGCTTTCTCCTACCCTCGTGTATTTTTATCCTCACTGAACCTCAAACCCAAGGTAACCCTATGGAGCAAATCAGATCTTTGATATCAAGACCTCTAAATAGAATTAAAAAAAAAAAAAAAAAAGAAAAGAACCAGTTGGCCCCTTTCAGTGGTGGCCAACGATGCTGCTAAGCCATGGGACATACCATTTACCACCAACTGGAGGCCCGATATGGAGGGGGCCCCTCATCTTTGCTCTCTTGGATTGCTCCTGGTCCCTGTGTTGTCCAAAAAGCGGATCCGTTCCCTGGTGTGTGATACATCAATATAATCACACACTTGGGAGAGACATTGATTATTTATTTCAGGGTTGCACAAGCCTGGGTGCTCGGTGGTAATTCCACAAAGCTAGCACCGCTTGGCTAATGCATGATTGACGTTTATACGCTTTCATACACCGTTATTGGTATTTTTACGGTTATGCACAATTACTTTCTTCTGTCATTGGGCATTACACTTCCCACCTCTTAACTGAAGGCACAGCACACAGTTTGCTATGCGTGCTGTCTGGCTTCTGTGAGCAGGGGGTGACTACAGTCTAGGGGTGTGGTTTTTACGATGTTAATGAGCTAAGTTCACACAAAGTTCAGTTTCTCATCTCTGGAAGTCCAAACTAATCACGCATTCAACCTTATCAGGCCCTAACAAGGATGTACCATCCTTAGGCCCTGTCTTGATGTTTTGTCTCCTGCTTCAGGGTATTTTGAATTCTGCTCTTCATTAGTTCCATGATATCTGAGGTTCTGTCCTTCGCCAGTAAATTAGGATCATAGGATAGGATCATAGGATTGTGAAGGTTGGAAAAGACCCTTAAGGTCATCGAGTCCAACCGTTAACCCATCACTGCCAAGTCCATCTATACCATGCCCTCAAGCACCGCATCTATCCATTCTTTAAACACCTTTAGGGATGGAGATTCAACCACTTCCCTGGGCAGCCTGTTCCAATGCCTGACCACCCTTTCGGTGAAGAAGTTTTTCCTAATACCTAACCTAAACCTCCCCTGGCACAGCTTGAGGCCATTTCCTCTCGTTCTATCACTTGTTACTAGGGAGAAGAGACCGACCCCCACCTCACTACAACCTCCTTTCAGGTAGTTGTAGAGAGCGATGAGGTCTCCCCTCAGCCTCCTCTTCTCCAGACTAAACAACCCCAGCTCCCTCAGCCGCTCCTCATAAGGCTTGTGCTCTAGGCCCAATTGTTGCTTGATAATTTGCCCACCTTACTTATGAAAGCTCAGGATGTGAAAGGAGACACTGACTCAAAGCTTCTTATTTACGAAAGCTTAAAAATAAGAAAGGAGACACCAAGTGTAAAACATGTTGTTCGTACAACACCAGTACCGGAGCTGCTGCTCCTCCTCCCCTCTCCGCCAGCATGGGTGTCTCTGGCTGAGAGCCCAAGCAGGCTTGCCAGTCACGCGTGGTGCAGCAAGTTCCCAAAGTCCAGTTCATCAGCTGTAGGAAGGAAGCCATCTCCTTCAAAGCACTGCACGTTCAGTGTTTAACCCCACTGATCATACTACGATCCATGAAGTGCTTTCAAATGAGATGAGCTTGGTGTTGAAAGGACATGACATACGGGAAGATAGGCACTGTGAGCTTGAAAAAAAAGGGAGCTTTATTTCCATCGCAGAGTGACTGATTGTTATCACCTTGATGAAGGAAAAGTTGATCTGAAATGCTGATATAACTGCTTGCTGCGAGTCTTAATATCTTCATTTCAGTATTTCACGCAGATAGAAGATGATGAAACACAAGGAGTGATATCACTGAGAGAGCGGTTGCCAAAAGTATTGCGACACTGTCTGTATTTTGGACAGCAGGCTCCTGAGCTGCATCTTTTTAGACTGAAGGAAGAGCTCATCTTCGCTTTCTGGCCATTTAAGTAGGTGACTTGTCTCTGGGTCTTTCAACTACAAAGAGAGCCCGTGCGAAGCAAAGAGTGTGAATGCTGACCTCCCCAAGGGGAGGCTGAGTGGGAGAGCGTCCCTTGTAACCCAGCCTTTCACGCTTACCCACGTAGTGTCTCCAGGCTGCCCTTTCCCTCCGTGCCCACTGAGCACGCTAACCCTACGGCTCCCCTTTGGAGGTGATCCGCTTCCAGTCCACCTACAAGGGGACCGAGGCACTAAACTCACAGCTCTAGCCTCCTTTGGTGGGAAGGGGCTGCCCAGAAGTAGTGGGGCAAGGAAGATGACTTCCTTACCTGATGTAGCAATGGGTCCTAAGAAGTGTGAATTTTAGGGGTGGAAGAGTGAGTGCCAGTGATTTCTGGTGCCACATACTGACCTTGGGTTGTTGCCACCTTTCTGAATAGCTCCCCCAGATGTCTGTTTCCACGAGCAATACGTCTGTGGCACCGACTATTACCGTGAGGGCTGTCAGCATTTGGTTTGTGCCAGCACCAGGGAAGACAGCTTGAATCCTTCGCCCTGAGGACACGGCCCCCAACCAAGCATGAGCTCCTGGTGACCTGCGTTTCAGAGCTGACCACTTGTGTTTGCATCCAGCGAAGGACAGGGGTGCACACCAGTGAGTTGGGACAGTCACACTGGCACTGAGCAGGGCTGAGCCCCAGCCAAAAAACGCATTTCTCACCTCTAGGGAAGGGTCAGAGGTGGGAAAACTGAGTGACAACAAATACCAAAGGATTTTTGTGCTCCTCTCCCCAGATGCTTGTTTCATGTTAAGTAAAATGCTGTTTAGATAAAATCAGGAGCTTTGTGTTTGTATTGACATTTAATATAAATGTTTTGAAAAGAAATAGCGTTTCAGAATGAATTTGTGAGACGTGCTTTTCTTGCCCTTTAGCGACAGCATTTCAATCTTATCTAAATGCTTTCCTGAAAAGGAATTTCATTAAGATTCACACAGGCAGGAAATTTGCTTTTGAATGAAACAAGCGATTTTTCCACCCAATAACTTGTGACCAGTCCCATGCAGCAGCCCTGAGCTTATCTCTACCGGGTGTTTTCGCTGCTGCTGCTGCTCTCCAAGCAGCTGGTAGGCAGGAGCTGGCCAGGCAGAGCTACCACAGCAAGTGCTCACCTTGAGCCGGGACCCCATGTTGAAATGGATGCGATTGCTGCAGCTGGCGAAGAATAAATAAATTTGATCCTGAGCCAGGATTTTAATGGTGATGTGTCCATTCAGTTTCATGGTGATGGACTGGAAAGGAGGGCTGTGAGTGTGGTGGCTGAAGTCATGCCACTTCCAGCGCTTCTGTCTGGCCCCTGCCTGGTCCAAGCAGATCCCAGTGCAGGGGTCCAGGGCGACCCTGGGGACAAACACAAAGCTGGATGAATTCAGAACCAACAACTTCCCAGTCCCAGATGCCATCTTTTGTCTGCAGTTGGACCAAACTTCTTATTTTTGCTGTCCAAGAGCCATTGCTGGGACCTGATGCATCAGGTCTGGGATTGGTGTTTGGTAACAGTTTTTGTCCTACAGAAATTGGCTTACTCCTGGGAGGGCAATGAGTCCCCGAAGGGCAGTGCATGGGCTGAGTGTTTGTGTGAGTGCCCCTCTTCCTAGTGCACATCTACATCTTCTGAAAGTCCCTGGGCATGATAATTTCTTTTGCTCTGGCAACCTTATACTAAAAACAGGGCCTCCATGCGTGCGTGTGTGTGGTTGCGCATGTGGCTGGGGATGGGAAATGGCCTTGCCAAAATGCAAAGGAGAGAGAAATGCAGCATGTGAGGGAAACCAACCCATATTTACAGTATACACTTACGAGTCGATACTTCCCATCTCATGACAGCCTGGGTAGGTGGCTCAGGGTGGTGGAGCATCCCCCCAGCCATGATACGCAGGGAGTTTTTATCATTCACACTCCTAAGCGTGAAGAAGTTGTTTCTCACTGGGCTATGAGAGTGGCTCAGCCTCCCCCAGTGTTACCTTGTGCTGCAGCTTGGAATAAAACAGCAGGGGAAAAAAAAATACTTTGCAGCTGTGATCTGCTACAGCTCTGGCCATGGACAAGCCTGAACTGGTGCATGTGTGGGACAGACGACCTACCCACGAGCTGTCAGTTTTCTGTTTTCCTCTCATCAAAGCAATCATACTCTTTTTATATATCAGAGTGGTCAGTTAGCATTGCCATTAATTTACAGGTGCTGGGAGAGGCTGGGAGGGTCATAGCAGCCCACTTGAGCTCGGCAGCAAGCTGTCAGCTGGCGTGTGGCTAATGTCCATGGGGAGTGATGGGCCAGGAGAGCCCCATGGTGGGGTTGGAGACGGTTTGGTGCTGCTAGGGATCGCCTCAGTGCCGGGCTGTAAAATCCTGGCTGCGCGCGATGGATGAAAGACCAGCATGTCTGCAGGACTGCAGGAGTCTGATGGAAGCGTTATTGCAAAAGCTAGACTTAAAATGATTTGTAATAACCAATTAGACATTTAAGATTTCCATTGATTAGTCTCAGGACAGGGAGGACTTGTAAAATTGAGATGGGATTTACTGGTTCCCCCAGTTTCTAGCTTTCTGAAGGGAAACTTTGGAGGCTGGGAGTGGGCGTGCCAAAAATTAGTATTTGATGGCTTAAACACCAGCAGTTTTTGCTGAAAGCCATCACTCACCTCATATTGCAACTTAGACTGCAAGAAATTGGTCACTTAAGTCATTCTTTAGTGAGGGACGCTCACTGGATATGAGAAACAAACCAAAAGCAATGTTGACCTCAAGCTAACTGACTCCGGCTATTGCAGCTTCCCCAGATAATAAGCCCCACCCCCCCCCCCCCCCCCCCGAGCTGCTGCTCTGGTGGGCTGCAACACAGCCCTCCCTCATTTTCAGGCACTTTCACATAGAAAAAGATTTAACTGGAACAAAAAAATGAAGATGCTTTCAGCATACCTTAAAGCCCTGGGTGCCAAGCTAGGACCCGGCTTCGCCTCTGGCTTGCATTTACCAGATGTGGCCGTCAGGGTGGAAGCAGACCCCGTGGCCGTGGCTTCTGAAGGCAGCCCTAATCCCCAGGTAACTGCTGTCCTCCAGGATGCAATAGGTGAACAGGGCTTCCGCAGAGAATGTGATGAGAATGGCCACA
>KL267870.1:0-13652 GCA_000699545.1 Podiceps cristatus | reverse complement strand
AACGGCTAGATTGACAGGTGGTTTTCTTCCAAGAAACTGTGACCTGCTGCGTTAGTTACTACGTAATTTTTCCTAACATCCACATTATGTGTTTTATACCTGCATTATAAATAACAGCATCCTGGGAGGAAAGAGGAAAAAGAAGGGAGGTAGTAGGATTTTTTTCTTCTGAAGAAATGGGTTCATTGATTTGGCATCTTTCAGGATTGTTTGGTAGAAGTATCTAAGGCAGCAGAATTTTCAAATAAAACTTCTAGATATTATGGAGCTGTTTTAACTGGCCAACCAAGGAAGGGAGGAAGATCACTTTGTCTGGGGACTCTGGCCTTTCACTATTCTTTATATAATACATTTCTGAAATACTCTTTCTAACTTGGAATTTGGCTTTGTACTTTGAAGTCCTTCTCACTATTTGTAATATTGTAGGAGTGGGGGATTCTATTTCTTCTTGTGCCCCCGACACACAAGCTAAAAGCTATCCCTTTTGCAAGCGGTAGATAAACAATGCTAATGGAGAGTCCATTCTGGTAGATTTTTAAAGCCCAGATTGGAAATGAACTATGACATGAGCCTTGTAAGCTTGTAATATATATTTAAATTGAGCTAATGTACAGAATGAAATTTTGTTGAATTTATTTCTTTGCTAATTCTACGAAGCTACACTATCTAATACAAAGTAGCAAAACATGACTTGTCAGTTAAATTACAATTTTTATGTGTGTAATGAAGTGTTTGTATTACCTGTCACTCACTAGGATTTGATAACTTGCTGTATTTGTACAGTCAAGCCTTGGTAAAATAGTTGTTACAAATTGGTGAATACTAATCTGTTTGTTCTGCTAAAAATGATGGAGTAATGATGCATGATGATAGCATTTGCAAGTATTTTGGTTTAGGTTGCCCTTGTGAAACTTACCTTGGCACCAGAAAAACGAATTGCCATGGAACAAAGTCCATTGCTGGCAGTGGACAAGCCAAGAAGTGAGCTACTGGCACAAAATTAACCACAGGGACCTCACGGTCTGTGAGGCTGAGTCTCTACAAAAATAAAGTTTGAGATATTTGAAACCTGTTGGAGTGGTGCTGACTTGTTGGGTTTTCAGTTTTCAGGATGCCTTTTTGGTTTTTCTTCTTTGGTTTTTTTTTCATCTTTAACAGGAAACAAAGAGGAAACTGGCCCTGTGAAAACCCGAAGTTGTGGGTTCACAAGCTGTGTGGCCCTTCTGGAACTTTCTTCTTAATACCATTCCATTAGAAAAGTGGAAAGAAAGGGTTGCTTAGGCTGGTGCAAACCCGTTATTTCTGGGCTGTTTCAAGATAACTTAAATGCTTTCATACAGAAGCTGTATATAGTGGAGAAATTCATTCCCAGCTTATGAAATATCATTCATCTCTGTCTTATGAAAGATGGTATTGTTTTATTCCCCCCCCAGAAACTGTGAAGGGGGAGTCGTTCTTGCTTTGTGCTCGCCTGAGCCTCAGTCCAGTTTCCGGTGAGTGGCTTTTCAGAGTCATTCTGTTGCTCATTTACACTAATTACTCCTTTTAAAGTCAGTGATGGTCGTATGAGTCCCCATAAGAGATAAGGCATCCTGCCCTTAAATTCGAGAGCACCAGCTGTACCTCTCTAAATCTTGTGTTGGTTTACTTAACTAAAATCGTACAGGCTCTGCCTCTTGGCTTAGGCACATCAGCTATGCCTGTCCGAAGAAGGACAGCCGCTGCACTTTTCCACCATTTGCATTGGAGCTGATGGTGTTGAAGATTAAAGTATAAAATAAGCCATTAGAGCTGAAAATTGGAGTATCTACATCTTGGTGATGCTTAGAGCAATTGGCGTTTTTTGGCTGTCCAATTTTTAACTTGCAGTGGTCAAGAGAGTCAAAATCGGCTTTATGGTGCCCTGTGTTACCAAAGTAGTAGGGCAGGAGTTAGTATAAGCCTGTAATGCTCAATATATAAGTGGATTTTGTTACTGGTTGCATTCAGCTTACTCCTACCTAGGGCTAAAGCAAGAACTTTGAAGTATGCTTACACCTTTCTTGGAGCAGAAGCAGCTCCAGACTGTCAGATCGTGCGAGTAGTGGCAGGTGTCAAGCAGGCTAGTGATGGTCGCCCAACCAGTGATGCACTAGGAATTGCAACCATAGGTGCAGGGTTAAAGCAGCATGTCCTAACTTGCCTTTCTGAATTGTGACAAATTAGGAACTGTGGTCCACAATGGCATTGCTCTTTCTCTAAACAAAGTTTTTAAAAAAGAAAAAAAGTCTTATAAATATTTTACCATGTTTAATTTGCTGAAGTGGTTTTAAAGGAGAATTTGCAGTTGTTTAGATTATGGTCTGGTTTCTGCTTAAATTTAGTTCCCTGTCCTGGTTTGCAGTGGTGAAGTTGTGTCAAGCTGAGGTACAACTCTTCAAGATGCTGGCTGTTGCATGGCTGTACTGAGAATCTCCCAGGTGTGTTAAGTGCAATACTTTTTGATCTTTTAGTAAAGGTCACCTCCACTAACGATTCCTTACCTGTTTAACTTGCTGGGGTCCTTGCACTGGCTATGCCGTGTCTCTGGAGCAAGGGACAAACAAAGGCATGAGAGCTCTGTATTTGAGTACTTCCCTGTGACTTGAGAAATGCAAAGGAGATGAGGCATTTTTGGTTTATTCAAAAATTACAAAAAAATGTAACACCAGAACTTGTGAAAAGTGAATAAAACCCTTTGTTAAATGTGCCAAGTATAGAGCCTGCAGTGCCCATCATAAAATGGAACACAGCTTGGAGGTGTGCTTCACCCCGCTGTAAGAACAGGTTCCTCTTGTCAAGTCTTGTTCTTTGGGGTCTGGATGGGACATGATAGGAACACATTCCAGGGCCCTTTTCTTCTGTACTTTGTGCAAAACAATTCTGTAGACCCCTGTTATTGAGCTGCGTGCGTCTCTTCCCCGGTTATTTTGAATGTGCTCTTCTGTGATTCCCAGATCTTCCAGAATATTTTTCACTTCAATTTCTTCCTCTTTGAGCGTACTGATGTCTGATAAGTACTTGGGATCCAGTTGAAATGGCTGTAAAGGTTTGGGGTACTGTATTCCTTGCATCCACTCACTGTTCATAATAAGTTTGACAGAGTATCGCTCGGTTGGTACTGGCTGAAGGACTCCTTTTATCAGTTTCTGGCAAGTTTCGGAGAGGCAGGGAGGCAAACTGTACGTCCCTTCAAGAATGCACTTCTTCAGTTTGGCCACTGTATCTGCCCGAAATGGCATGATCCCCGTTGTCATAAAGTATAACAGGATTCCCAGTGCCCAGATGTCTACATAAATGCCAACATAGTTTTCATCTCGGAAGAGTTCAGGGGCAGCGTAAGGAGGAGAGCCACAGAAGGTACTGAGAGTTTCATCTCTTTTGCTTATTGTGCTGAATCCGAAGTCTCCCACCTTAACGCAGGTGTTACTGGTGTAGAAGACATTTTCTGCTTTCAAGTCACGGTGAATGATATTACTCTCATGCTGTAGAACAAGAGGAAAATTTGGTATTACCTTGCTGACAGCAAAGTTCTCAAGTGACTAGCTGTTACCATCAATTAATTACTGCACAGGAGAAAGTGAGTTATTTCAGACAAAGTCAGAAATGAGCATTGCAATGAAACTGAGAACTTTTAAGTATTTAAACAAATGTAACTTAATTCTCTACTGACAGAAAAACGATAGAGCAGGTGGAGAAGATGGGAAGAAGGATGCTGGGTTTTTTAAGAATAGCACTCTTGTTGACTAGTACCAACTATTTTCATGAAGCAGATTTGCGATGGCATCATGGCTAATCCTACAAGACTAGGTACAGAACATTTGCTTTTGTAATTGAAACATTGCTGTTAAGATGTAAGTAACAAAGCAATTTCTTTTTAACTAATTCCATTTTTGTATATGTTGTAAGCTGTGGACTTATGACGTGGAAGCGTTTAGTTTACCAAGTGAACATAATCACAGATAAAGTAAGTTGCTACGACTGTGTTATTTGATCTAATGTCCTATGAGGAACTTGTGTTTGGCAGGAGAAAAGGACCATGGCCTTGTGCCTTGTATTTCCTCGCTGCAGAACACAGAGTTCAGTGGTGTCCTCTAGTATTAGAAATCTAAAATGCATACATACGCTGTAACTTGTACTTTTTTTCCCCTTTGAAAGGGCAGTAGTAGCTGGGGACTGAAACTGTGTTAGAGTGGTGATAAACCTGTCTTCAATAGGTAAGCCTTTAGCTTCATCTTTGAAATATCTAGGAGGAATGGATGTGCGTGAGCACTCTCTGCCCTACCCTGTGTGTCTGGAGGAAATAAGGAAACCCTTCAGCATCCCAAGATTTCTAAACTGTCATTGGTAACAGGCAGGGATCTTCTGTCCTCGTGTTGACTGACAGCAGTGAGATGGGATTTAAGTAGCCTGGATTTGATGGCTTAGCAAAAGTAAAATGTTTTGCAGACGTCTGTGTGTAAAAGTGAAGAGGTGGGCCAGCTTGGTAGTCTGGTTTTAATGCTAAGAAATAGATGCGATCTTGAAACATAAAGCTCCAGTAGCTGCCGAGTACCTGTCTGATGGAAAAGGTGTGGAAGCGAATCCATCACTTACAGGACATACGATAATTTTGTCAAAATACATTAAAAATGCATACTGTTTATATATGCCATGAGGCATCTGTCTTACGAGTTTCTAGATGTCTGACTCGGGAACGTCCTTCCTGTTGACTTCACCTGAGGCTATTAAGTGGCAGGAGAACAGGAGCCACCGGAGGGCACCCTCGGCCAACGTTAACAAATGACTTTCAAACTCGCAGAACCAGCTTCCCGGGTTTTTATGCTGTTGTTTGAAGTAGCTGTAGTTACTATGCAAGGTTCAGAGGGGATGGTACTGAAGTAGTTAACCGCTCCTTTTCTGCCTTTATAAGATGCTTTGGGCTCTACACAAATAGCATCACCCTAAATCCTGTTGAAATACTGAAGACTAGGCAAGGGGAAGTGACTTGCTGGGTGTTAACCTCAGGGATTTGTGCCAAAGCGAGGACCAGGAATTAATGTTAATGGTCTTAAGTGCCAGTCTCCCACATTCATTACTAAGCAAGCTGGATGTTTGCAGCACCTAACAAGCCTCTTCTGTGGAACACTTGCTTTAGCAGAAGAGTGACTGATCCTGGTTTGAAATAGCTGGAGGAAAGAAATGAAGCTTTGTTAGTTAGTGCCCAGACAGAACGCTGTTGCTAAAGGGATGGTTCCAGCCACGAGGTGTTCCCAGTTCAGTCTCCTCCCAGAAGCTGTCAACAGAGAGGCAGTAACTCGAGGTGGATGTGGAAGCTCTCTCAGATACCTTTAAGACAGACCTCCTCTAGCTGTTTTGTTCTAAAGAAAAGTGGGCCTGAAATCTTGGTAACAGTAAATATGCTAGTTTAAAACCAAAAGATAGGTCAGTATCCGCTAGTGAGGGGCAACGTACCCATGGAAGAAGAGCAACTTACCATGTGCTTCACAGCAGACACAATCTGTGAGAAGATGATTCTACACTCTGTTTCTAGCAGCTTTCCTTCCGTAGTGATTTTAGTGAAGAGCTCCCCACCTCCTGCGTACTCCATCACCAGGTGCAGTTTTGAGAGTGTCTCCACCACTTCATATAGTCTGATGATATTTGGGTGGTGCAGTTTTTCCATGCTGGATATCTCACGAGATAGCAAACGTTGAGTCTTCCGGTCAAGCTTTGTCTTGTCCAAAATCTTAATTGCAACTTTCTCTGAAAAAAAACCCCAATTTTCCATGTTGTTAATGCAACAGGTACAAATGATAATGCTATTTCCTTATGACAATGCTTGGTTATAGAAGTGGAACAAAATTTCACCTCTGGCAGTATCAGCTAAGCTTCAGAGGCCTGCTAAGCCCTGCAAGCTTCACACACACCCATGCCCCTTTCCATCGACAGCATCCTGCTCGCTGCCGAGGTAGCTAAAAGCTGGTGGAGTATTGCAAGGGCTAATCAAATCATCTGCTGTCCTACTGTGCTCCTTTGCTGCCAGGCTAATATGTGTCTGATGGCCACAGTTACAGCATCTGCTTTTGGTGTCTAACGCTGGTAAAGAAAGTCTGCGCTTTCGCTTCTGTTCTTAGCTCAGTGCTCTTCAGAGGAGCTAGGCCTGAGCCTGGTACTTGCAGACTAATGGAGGTGTCAAATTTAGGTGCTTTGTTTCAGAGCAGACAGACAAACTTGGGGGTAACTTAGGGGCTTTGGCTATAACCCTGCAAGTTTATAATGGAGAGATGGTTTTAAGTTGGTGCGACTTACAGAACTCTTCCCTAACTTCTTATCCCATACCCCCACAGGTTCTCAGTTACCAAAATCAGGGCTGTAGAGGTTTGTCTTTCTCAGGATAGCGGTGCCAGTTTTTCCAACACGTTCATGTATGAGTAGTTCGTGGTACTGTACAGAATACAGGAAAAGTACATTTTTATGTCTGTATGCTGCAGTGGGCCATGAATCCACATCACACACAGATTTTATTCTGAGGAAGGGAAAAAACAGTTAAGTAGAGTAAGTTGCAGGGATCCTGTAAGACAGCAAATCTAGCTCTTACTCTGTCCTGGTAATGCAAAGCTGCTTTTAAGTTCTGCATGTTTCTGTGGCTTATCCACAGTGAATCCAAGACCCACGAAACACAGATACACATCTGCAGCTGCACCAGGCAGCTCAGAGTGGTGTGGACAGGTCAATCACAATTGTCCCTACGTTTCTGTATTAATTGGTAGGTTATGGCTTTTGTCTTCACTCTGTTGAATACAGCTGGTATTTGAAGGATTACAGTGGCTTTGTATAACTTGTCAGGAGAGCAAAATTAAACTGGAAAAACAACTGTTTATTCCTGGGAAAAAGGTTCTTTTCTCAAGAATATCTTAGTCAAGCATTCACAGATTTCTTACCAATTAATCACTTTTATCGAATCTTTCAGGAAAAAAAATCACTTTGGTTTCTAGTGCATGGCACTAAATTAAAAAAAAAAAAAAAAAGTAAGTATTGTTACTTGTTGCTTTAAGAGTGAGAAGGCATTACATTTGTGCATGTGTACTGGCATAAAAGCATTCAAAATGTTTTTACTTAATATTATAAAGTTATTTAACTCAAGTTTAGTACTTCAGCACATATAAAGGAAGTGTTAAGGATACATATGCATGTATCTGAACACATCAAGAAAACTCCATGTTGGTATACTTACCTTTCTTAGTAACATGCATGCATAAACGGATCTCCCTACTAAGGTACAGCAGATAGTCCAAGCAAATGTGATTCTTGTGAAAGGTGCTGAATCATCCCTTGATGTACCTGCTGTCAGAGGGAGCCGTGCTGAGCGCAGGGCAGTCTGACCCACGCTGCCTCTCTCTGACCTGTCCCATGCTTTCTAGTGAGCCCGTGGGGAAGGCGGGTACCTACTCCTGGTGGTGCTGATGGCAGCGGTGAATTGGGAGGAAACACAGCTGTCAAACGGTAACAGCAGGCGACACTGATCCTGGCAGAGCTCTGACTGCTGACCTAGAGGTGAAAGACTAAAACCCTTTTCACCTTGGTAGCATACTGATCACCTAAACCAAGAGGAAAGACCATCAGCTCTCAGTTGTTAACATTTGCACAACTAAATGCTTAGATACTATGAGGATTAACAACTCTTACAATCTTAAAAAACATGACACCCTCCTTTTCTTTTTAAAACTCGTTCCTTCTGCTTCGAAAAAGCACTTGGTTCACAAATCCAGTACTACCCTTGCACAGCAGCAGTGCTCAGCAGAAGGGCATTTTTAGCAGGCAGTTTATTTACCAAGACACTAAAACTGAGTAGCAAGAGATTTTGATTGATTATATGCAGTGTGTGCTGAGATTTGAAAAGAGCGAGCTGAAATCTTAAGAGAAGTTAGGAAAAGATTGAGAAATAATTTCAGGAAGAAGTGATATATGCTATGATGGCAAAAGGAAACACCATATACACAGAACCAAGTTAAAATTGCTTTTAAAAAAAAGGCAAACTAGGTGCCTGGACATTCCTGCCTTTGCAATTGATGTTTCACATTAGACTGGCTTTTTACTAGCTGTAAATTTCAGACGCTCTTAATCGCACCTATTCAGCTGTGCTCTCACAGGAGATTTGTCAGTTGTAAGGTATGTAAAATAAAGGTTACACAGACCTTAGGAACCCAATAGTCCTTATCAAGCAACTCCGTGGGTCTCTGGAGAAAACCTCTGCCAAAATTCAGGTTAAGAAAGTAGGCAATGCCTCTGAATAACCCAACACACATAGCACCAAAGATTTTCCTGCATCCTCTAAGCAGCCAAGACAGCCATTGTGAGAGAAACAAGGTTCTTCATCCAGTATGATCCTGCAGGTTTTTTTCCTCTCTCCCTCTAGAAAGCTTTTTTCATGTATCCTGCTGCAACAGATCACAAGGACTACAGAACAGCACATACATGTAATTGTTACAAAAACTTGCCTTGGTAAAGAACAAAATGGTTTTCTTTTTTAAGATAAGGTGACATGTAAAAAGAAAGACCATACTTAGAACTTAACACTGTGACAGTAACCGAAGAGCTGAACAGCCTGCCGACACATATGCCTCCCCCTACCACAGGGACCCAAACAGCATTAATAATGAAGCCTTTGTATTTATATAATCAGAAAAAAAAAAAAAAAATTTGTGCTCATTAGCACCATGGAGGAACATCATTACTAACACAATGATGTACATCTACTAGAAAAAAACAGAATCCCCTTTGGGGGGTTGGTGGTGCATGCACGTGTCTGCACACATGTGTGTGTGCCTGTTCTGTCCACATAATGTATTTTATGAGGACAGATATGCTCACAGGCAGAGATGAGTCAGAAGATGTTTATCCTTCATCCTTCCTTCCTGATGACAGTTACAAACTTAGTATCAAGAAATGAACTCCTTTCCCAGTGAACATTTTAACCAAAAACGCTACTAACAAACCAAAGAAAAATAATTTAAAGTATTTCTGGTGAAAAAGAACTTTTCAAAGGAAAAAAAAAGGGGGGGGGGGAATTTGGTATTTAATTTGTCCAAGCTTACTGTATTCACCTAAGTTCAAAATTTTTCAATCATCTCTACTCAAATACTAAAGCAACTGGTCTCCTAAGTAAGTTTGACAGATAAAAGGTTAAGCCAGATCAAATTTATAACTTTCTTTCATTAGTATTCATCCCGTTCCCAGTACAGGAGCAGCATTTCCTCCAACAGAAAGCACAAAATAGTTTTCTCTGGAAGAAAAAAAATCACAGAACAGAAGAGGAACTAACTTGCTGCAGGCCAAGTAAAGCAGAGATGCTTTTCTGGAACAAGCAAAACCAGAAAATCCATACCCAGTTAAAGCGACCCTTAGATGGAGGCAGGCTTAAATTTGGAAAAAATAAATACCATCAGTTCCCTACTTTGTTTTCCGGTGCAACAGCTGCTGCACACTTTTGCAGTCTGGGCTGAACAAGGTGGTTACAGAAAATAACAGCTAATACAGCATGAAGGCTTAGGGGCATATCTCACTCTCTGACCTGAAGACGATGGAGGGAAGGAGTCAATAAAATCAGAAAGGCGAGACTACAAAAAACCCCACAAGCTAGTAGTGTACAAAGACATGGGGAAAACTAGTCGTCCCTGAGGGAAAACAAGAACAGTTTCTATTATTGTCAGAGAGTAAGAGGTAGAAGGAATAAGACAGATGCAGACAAGTTCTTAGTTATAACTGAAATGTTTGCTGCAGTTACCTAGCCTTTCTAGTTCTTCTTAGAAGCAGCATATAGGGTGCTTTTTTGTACTCAAAAAAAGAAAAATAATTGACAATTCAACACAAACCCTGGGTTAGCTGTACCAGAGCTGTTTCCCTGCACCTGCTCATCCCACAGCTATAGCCCTGTCCCAGCTTTTTTACAGTAATGAGCCACCTGCAAATGAGTTAGTAAAGCAGACAAAAAAGTTCTCACCAGAATTACTGTGACCAAATATAAGTTTTGTACATAATAGTAAAATTTGTGATGGAACAAAGGCAGCCTTGCTCACTTGCTCTGCAGGCAGGAGCGTGCCTAGCCAGGCTGCCCTGGGTGTTCACCACCGAGAGCTCTGCAGCCCGTGAGCCGGGGCAGGGAGAGGACAGATGGACAGGTCGAGTTGCAGGAGGGCATGCACAACACCCTGCTTCTAAGGGTGGAGTGTTTGAGCCATGGGATGAGATGTGTTATCTCCATGAAGTGCAGAGATGAACTTTTCTTGTAAGAGCTGCCATCTAGAGAAAATGTTTCTGGTTTCTTTAAAGCCTAATCCAAACCTAAGCATTTACCTGTGACCCTGCCTACAGATTCAAACAACAACAAAAAAAAAGACACATACAAACCACATGTGTATTTAAGGTTCAGACAGGTTCCCAAAGAGGTTCCGTTTTTATACATACCGAACTAGGGCACTCAGCACACAGGTGACCCATAAAGTGGTGCCTACCTTTAGTTAGGGAATGAATTCCAAGCTTCACTTGCGAGAAATTCCCACTTCCTATTTCTCCTCTGACTCGATAGAAACCAATTCTCTTTCCCAGGGTTAATTCTTTCACCACTTTTTCATTCTGGGACATATCCTGCATTAGTTTCTCAAATGGGGTCAGCTTGTGCTGACTGCCCTCTTCATCTCCTCCATAGCACTCTGGGTGCCCATCATCTTCTCCACTGTCCTCACGATGCCACCTGGAATAGCGGTGTTTTCCGAAACTTCCTCCATTCATATATCCTGTTGTCATAGTCTATAGAGTAATCACTTCCCCATTTAAAAAGATGTCCCGTTAAGGAGTTTAAATGAAATAATTGTGTGTGAATATGCAATCCTGCACATAGTGGACACTATGACGAACTTCTTTTAGCAAAAAAAAAAAAAAAAAAAAGCAGCTTACTGAAAGTCCAAGGGTGAGTTTGGAAATGACTTCAAAACCAAATCTGGCATATCTACATATTGCAGTTCTGTTAAAAATCAGAGATAAGACTGGAAGCTGTTTACATCCATCTCTCACTAACAGGTTTAGTATGTCAGGATCTTCATTTACAAGGTAAAGGAGGCTTTGCAATTAAAACTGTAAACTTTGTGCAAGAAAGCAGGAAGTTGCTCACTGCCTATGCAGTATATTTGACACATGCAAAACATTTGACACAAATTTTCAGGCTTTAGCTTGCTGCTTTGAAAACTAACTTCATAGATAAAGGTCAAACAAATAGCTGATTAACTACTACGAATAAATCCAGATGCTTCCAGTTCATTTTGAATAGCTAACCTTAAGAGCGTGGCTCTCCTTGGTTCTGGTACCAGTCCGAGAGCTGAACGTAGGGTTTGCCTTTGATTCATTCTTCAGCCTGTGAGCTTGTCACTGTGCCT
This sequence comes from Podiceps cristatus, assembly GCA_000699545.1. NCBI lineage: Eukaryota > Metazoa > Chordata > Aves > Podicipediformes > Podicipedidae > Podiceps > Podiceps cristatus. The sequence continues at coordinate 2,223 of KL267870.1, read as the reverse complement.
TGGAAGTGTCACTGTGCCTCCGAAGTGTCACTGTGCCTTGAAGCCTTGCTGTAAAAAGTTTGTTTCTCCTCTGTTTCCTCCGCATGGTAGGTTTAACAAAGCAACTGATCCTGGAAGATGACAGGAAAAGCATAATCTGTGCACCAGGCAAAAGAAATGCTACACCTCAGTATCCCTGCAGTCACATGGCAGGACAATACAGGATTAAGTAACTGCAATGTCACGTTAACCCTCCTTTATTTAGATGAGCTTTCTTTAACGCCTTGAGCCTTCTCAAAATTTTGCCAGACGCATGGTGTTCCTAAGCAGACAGATGAAGAAAGTCATTAAAACCTTTACATAACAGCCATACGCTTCAGTAAGCGAGAGCACACCACATACCATTTCACCAATTTAACTGTTTGGCAGCACAGACCAAGAAGTCCTTATTCTAAATACACAAGCAATCACCTTTAAAGCAGTACACCATTTCTTTTTTTCTTCATTACCTTTCTTCTTTAGCCTTGAAAAACAGGAGTTGATCAGCAACTGCTAATCATGCAGCCGCATGCCTGAGGGTGGTGAGCTGGGCACCAAAGCCCTGAGGTAGCACAGGCGGTGGCAACACTCACCTCCCCTGCTCTCAGCCTGCGGCACCACCCAACTGACAGACAGGGAGACACCTCACTGCCGTCGTGTACGGATTCACCAGATTGAGGGGGAGAGAATTAGACCCGTAACTCAAAGCCGGGAGCTTAGGCAAGGTAGACAGTCACCTAAGGTGCCACGCTCGAAGCAGGTGTGTGACACAGCCAGGTGGAGCTGCCCTCTAAACCCCAATCTCCTGTGTGAGCAGGAGGAGGAGAGGCCAAAGGCACCACACAAGGGCAAAGAAAGGGCAGCTGGCAACAATTTCGTTAAATGTGAATTGGAGTGACACAGAAGCACTCAGCTGGTCCTACAGAGAGGCTGAGGTGACAGACTCAGCCTCTGGGAAGCTGCTCCCCTGCCCCTTGTCCTCAGGGTATAGGAGCATCCTCCTCATCCTCACCTCTCCCTGTCACTACTCTGAGCCAGGGATGCTTTACTGTGCGTGCTGCAAACTTACGGCTGACACAGTTTATAATTAGAACGGAGGGACTGTGCACTTGTTCCATGATGCTTTTGAACTCCCGTTACTGTTTTTGTTTTACTCCTGTTTCAAGAAAAGGGCCGTTTTCATGGTTGTTGGTACAAAAAGTATAAAATAGTAATAAATAATCATATCTTATTCTCTGGATCTAAATAGAGTCAAAACCCTGACAAATACTCTATGTGTGCAACAACTATTGGCCAAATCCTGAAATTGTTGTTAGAAGAGAGACCGAGTGGCAACTGAACAAAGTCTTCAGTATTCTCCTATCAAACCAGCCTCGCTTAGCACCAAATGTCCCCTCTAACTTATTATTTGATACTAAGGAAGAAAAAAACCTATGATGTGGAAGGACACCTCCTCCCCAAGCAACCCAAAACCCACCTAAACCTACACATTCTCTCTCTTTGTTCTCCTTCTCCATTTGGGGAAAGGACAATTTCTTGCAGGACTGCCTGAATTCCGGCCCATAGTTGTTTTCTGGTTTAGCTTGTTCCACATCATTACAATTTTAAGAGTATTTTAGGTAACAAAAACTTGTTATATGAAACTCAACTGTATTTCATAGTTTTAACAGTGGATGGCACTCTGGCAGAGCAGGGCTTTCAGAAGCCAGGTGTCTGCTGTACCCTGCCACAGCGATTCAGGTATCAGAGAGGCTGAGCTCTGTTCCCATTCTGCTGTTTGATCTTGAGGAAAACCACAGTAGCTCAGGTTGTCCATACAAAAGGTCTGGAAATCTCTGTGAGCAATGTCAGAGGTGCCATGTGCAAGTGTTCTGGTTTCGGCCAGGATGGTGCTAATTTTCTTTCTAGTAGCTACTGTGTATTGGACTCAGTATGGGATTTGATATGTGAAGAATGTTGACAATGCACTGATGTCACTAGGTGCTGTTAAGCGATCAAGGATGTCTTCCAGCTTCCCAGGTTTTGCTAATGTGCAAAAACCTGGGAGGGTTAGAGCCAGAATAGTCGATTCAAACCACCCAAAGAGAGTATTCCATACCATAGGTGGCATGCCTGGTGTAAGTGGGGGTTGGCCCATGGGCCAGTTTCCTTCTTTGCCCCTTTTCATTCGTTCTGGCCTGTTTGTTCATTCATTCGTCTGTCTGT
>KL267869.1:6571-26166 GCA_000699545.1 Podiceps cristatus | reverse complement strand
CCCTGGCTGCTGCTTGGGATGGGCTGTATCGTTCCTTGCATGGTGAGAAATAGTCCATTGTTCATTTTGTACATTCTATTACCCTTTTACATTATTATTATTAATAAGATATTTTTATCCTTTCCTTTGCTGTCTTGGTAAATTGTTTTTATCTCAACCTGAGAGCTCGCTCTCTCTCCGTTTCTCCTCCTCACCCCACCGGGGAGTGGTCTGGTTACTGTTCGGGGTTAAACCACGACAACAACAAAAATAACTATAACCACAACAACAACTATAAAAATGTCCATGCTTTTGAATAATATCATCCTTCAGTTTAGGTAAGCTCCAAGAAAATTTTCTCATTATCCACCCTCTCTTCTTAGTACCCTCTGTGAAGAGATTATCTACAAAGTGAAACAATAAAAAAGCTGACAGATCACTGTAACCATCTGCTTGTGGTTGGTTGAGGCTCTTTACAGTCAAATTGGGTGATAAGCTTTGTATTATGTTTTTTTGTTTTTTTGTTTTTTTTTAATTTTAACCCATTCCATGTATCAGATTTTATACTGTACCACTCAACTCCAATTTACACTCAGAGTAGCTACAGATTTTCATTTTGCTTTAAACTGTGTTATGATTGCTATATATTCAACAGCCTGCCTTATTGGATTTATAGATAAATGCTGCTTATTTATTTATTTATTTTTATTTCTTTTTATTCATAATTTAACTCCACTGCCTCTGGTTGCTGTTCCTTTCCAGAGATGATATTGTATCTCTCCACACTTGCATTGTGCCAAACTTGATTTAGAAATTGAGAAACACTAGTAGGCTATTTATTCCACCACAGAGTGGAAACACAGATCTGCTTCTGCAATTCCATTTTAATATTTTCTTGCTATTGAGTGGGCCAAACCTGAGTTTGGACCAAACATTAAAAAGACTAATGTGCACCTACATTTTAAACTCTTGTAGTTAATAAGGGTAATTATTTAGAGATAAGTCTGTCTTCCCTTGAATATTCCTTCTGCAGTTCAGCTTGCCAACCTTAGTCTGGAAACAGAAGAGGATACAATAACCAGAAAAAAAATTCAAAGCTTTCTGTCCTTTAGGCATTGCAGAATGGATCAGTTTTGAAAGAAAAGCTTATAAACCTTCATAGAAAAGAAGACATGCCTGAACTTAGAAACTCCCCTGTCCTTCTGCATCCAAAAAGCTCTGCACTAGGGAAGTTAGGTTAACTTGGGGAGGGTGAAAAAAGTCTAGAAATGTATGTCTAGTTCCTACTTACGAATTTTCCAGTTTGCATGGCCCCAAAAGCACAAGTGCAGGGCAAGAAGGCCCTTCCGGGATGTGTTTGCCATCACCTTCATGTTCAGACCCCAATGTCATATCCTGAAGACAGAACTGGAGATAGCAACACAGGGATAGTCGCAGCGGCTCAGTTGGAAGTGGGAAGAGCAGTGGCTGGACTGGAGATCTTTCTCACCATCTGTGCAAGCCTTTGTGCCTGAGTAAAGGCATAGATGCAGCTTTATTTTGGGAACATTTGGATCGGGAGCTTAATGATAGGTGAGGCTGCAGGGGAAGGGAAAGGAAATGCAGATGAATTTCACTACCAGAGATAACAACCAACATATTCTGTATTCTACACCCAGTACTTCATGTCACCTTTTTTATAACCAGGCAGTGCCAAGATTGACTTTGGAAACCAAACATGAAAAACTCCTGCTTGAATGCTATTATATATGTATCTATAAAAATTTAAACAAGAAAAATGAGTGCTTCAAAGCAACACGTTTGATTATATTTAAATTCCATCTCTGTCTGAAAGAGATTAATTTTAAGCCCACCCCTTTGAAGAGAAGCAAACAAATATCCTCACAGAATAATTGCAGGAATCTGGGTGTCTCTGATTCACAACAGTTGAAATGATATTTTCATTTGATAGATCTCTTCTGGGTCTGTCCTTTCTCAGGAGTTTGGCTTGGCCTTGCTGCATGAGTGGAGCTTTTGCATGTATGGAGCAGGCAAGGGCATCAGAGCCATCCCTGGGATCCCATTCCCTGGGACTTGGGGAAATGGCTCCTGCTGCATCTACCTAGAGCCACTTCAGTTTCTGAAGGAGGTTTCTTTTGGGCATAGGTAGTTTAGGTGGCAAATTGGATTGTTTTTTTCAAACTAGCTAGCCTAATGCTCTGCTACAGCTTGGCCCATCCAGTGGCAAGAGCTCCAAATGACAGCTTCCAGCTGGCGGTGACCTCTCTCTCCCTGTCAGTCACGCAACAGCAACAAGTGAATATTGACTTCTCTCGAATGAGCTCAGTGCTGGCACACAAAACTCTTCAGCATGTGTCACCAGCCACGTTTGCTTTCACTCATCTCCCCGAGCTGCTGTGTCAGTGTTGAGATGAACAAAAACCCTCCCCAAACCATATATATGTATATGTATGTGTGTATATATAGAGAGAAGATTGTGATCCAGCATTCTATGTTAGGATATCTCAACTTAGGAATTTATTCTTCTGCTTGATTCCCAATAGTCTGAATCATGGTCCTTAAAGCACTGTCTTAACCAGGTCACTTTAAAATAGAGAAGAAAAAAGAAAAGGAAGAGATGGTAAAATTAACTTTTATTGACTTGCTTTGATATTAAGGAGTTATACTCACTTGTACTTCTACTGGTGAGTCTGGGTACTCATTTTCTATTATTATTCTTAAGTCATACTGAAGATGACTAGAATAGATGGACAAATTTTCCTTTTTTTCCTGAGTATGTGTAGTAATCTAAATAAATTATATACTTAAACTGTCAAAAATGTAAGTGCATATGAATCTGTATTGAAAGGTATCATGAATACGTTTCAAAGAATGGAGCTGAAGTTGTTATTGAAAAGTATATGGTGAAGTATCATATGTCAATATTGTCTGCAACAAAATCTGTGAAATATAAAGGCAATAGAATATTTATGTAAAGTGCTTAAACTGCTTATATCCATTCTTTTTCATGTTTAAGCTTTTCTAGCTGCTGTGGTTTTGTCACATTTTTTGTGTAAGGGTGACATTACTTACAACCTTAGCTAACTGTAAGTTAACAATGCTGTTTGTGTGGGAATTTTGATAAGCTTTCTAAAGTCTGAAGGTATGGCTGATCCTTTTTGGTTTAGAAACTGGGCTGGATATCTGGAGTGATTAGTTTTGTTTTGTTTGTTGGCTTTTTTTTTTTGAGAGATGTCTGCAAAAAAGACATTTTGGGAAGAAAGATAAAATTGATAAATGCAAAGATGGATGTTTATTGCCTACTTTGTGTTTCAAACATATGAAAATGAAATATCTTGGGAGGTTAAAATAAAGAGCTTCATTCACAATTTATTATGAAGATTTATCATGATCAAATGTCATTTTAGCTAAAATTATTTCCTAACCTAGAATTTATTTGCAGAAGTCAGTGTTCCTTTTTTTAAAAAAAACCCCAAAAAGTCTCCAAACCTTTGAAAGTTTTAAAGTCCAATTCTGCTTGAACATGTGTTACAAATTGTATCACCTTTTTCAATTTCTTTTAAAATTGTTATGACTAATTTTATTATATATATAAATAATACCAGAGACAGAGTCTTAGTAGCTGAAAAAACTTGTCAGGCTTTTGCTGAAATAGGAGAAGAATATCAACAGAGAGAGGGGCCCATTTATTTCATCACTAGTTGGCAAGATGGATGTATAGTGACAGCATAGGTCCAAAAATTAGTCTGTAGGAAAGAAGGTTATAAACCTTCTGGCAATAGCTATAGCCATCTGCATTTTACTTTCAAACAAGTAATACTTTTAAAATTAAAATATTCTATTGAAAAATTAGAAACCAAAGCATGGTAACAATGGGTGAGACTAAATCAGTAAGTCAAAAGATGATGGGAAACAATCACTTAATATGATCACTTTTATCCCTATAGTGCGCAGCCTACCCACTCGAAACTGGTGAAAGCAAAGCTTCAGTCAAACACAATGTAGTGAAGAAAAAATTGGTCCTTGGATTGTGTTTTTCTGCCCCTTCTTTGGTTCATAAGAGTAACTCTTTTTCCTGGGCAGTGAATTCACCAATTGAGCTCCCATGCTTACATCTGGTTTATTTGCTTGGAGTGACAGCCCTGAGCCCTGTGGGATGTGGGGACACAGGTGTCTGGTGTGCAACATCCTCATCTTGCTCTTGGAAAGGTGCACCCAAGGGCCACCTTCCCACCTTACGGATCAAAACTGGGGACTGAACTAGCAGTGCGACTGCGGCCCTGGAGGGAAGGAGCGAGCTGACCAAATTGCTCCCTGAGAACCCAAGAGACCCCAAACAAATTACCACCGATTTTTGAAAAGGGTCTTGTGAATTCATCCAGTGGGAGGGGCTGTGAATTGCTGGCATCCCTTCATGTGTGTGCCGAGCTCACTGAAAGGAGACCTCTTGAACTCCCAAGTTCAGTTTATGGTTTTTGAAATTCGCTGACTGCATGTTCTTAGGTAAGTGGCTTCACCTCTGAGCCTTGGGCTGTCTGCTAAAATACATTGTAATGCTTAAGCAGCAAATGTAATGCTGCCACCAGCATGTGCTTTGAAATCCACAGAGGATAACTGCTCTAGTAGCACAAAGTGGTACAAGGTGTAGGAAACGCATCTCCTCTTCTCATTGCAGAGTTCTCCAGGTGAGCTTGACCCTGTACTGGAATGGGTTTGAGATTTTAGGTGGTTGTACGTACTATTTTTTGTATGTCTGGGGTTTTTTGCCTTTTTATTTTTTTTAAAAAAAAAAAAAAAAAAATCTGCTTTTCCACCTCAGACCTAGAATTTGCTAGATTAGCCAGCTGGTTTCCTTTTCTGCATTCCATAAAGGAACCTGAGTGTCTTTGGGGCACTGTGACAGGTTGAGTTAAAAATTACTATAATTACTGTGATCCCTGTGGAATTTGAAGTGTGCACAGTTTATGCCTCAAGGGGCTTGAATCCTTGGAGAGCCTATTTTCTGGGACAGGCAAGAGCTGTGAAATATACAACTCTTGATTTGCACTTAAGATCAGAGTCTGATTTGTATGGTTAAATAAAAAAATGCTGATTTATACAATTTGTTCCTGGGTCATAATTATGGTCTAGAATTAATTGAATAGCCTGGAGGTTTCACTACTGTACATGGTAATGATTACTAAAAATTGATTCTTTCCTATATTTCTTTATTAACTTATCTGAAAATGACATATCGTGAAGAACAGCTTTAAATATTGCTGTGCTGAGCAACTTTGTAAATTGCTATTCAAGCTGTTTGTGTTGGGTTTGGGTCTTTTTTTTCTTCCTTGACTTTTTTATGTGATTTATTATTTTATAAGTGCCTGAGCTATAAGTTTAATCAGAAACACAATGTGTGTGTGTGGGGGGGGAGTGTGTGTTTCATGTTTCTGACTAAGGATCTGGCTCTGTTAGCCTTCAGGGTCAGATACACCTGTCTTCCAGACAGACATGTTGGATCGCACCCTCCAGGCGTGAGGACCTTGCATGCCGTGGGTTGTCGTGCCACCAGCATGCCAGGCTAGCTACGCGTGGACTGTGCATACACGGCAGCAACTGAGATGTAACCCAATTTTGGCCACTTTGAAGCTGTGTTTTTTTGGTTTTGGGGTTTTTTTTAGGATATTTACGCTCTTCGGTGAGTTTAATGCATAGCTACAGAATTTGTTACTTTTTTACCTGTGTTACTTTGTATTATCCATTATTGTTACCTCAGCAGTCGTGCTCCTAAATATGGGCTCCATATTTGTCTGATGTAGTCACTCAGCAGGCAGTTCTGCAAATGTTCTCTCCAGTTTGCTCATCCATGTGGTCCCATTGGGGAAATACAGGAGAATTTGACTCCTGTTGATCAAATCCTGGGAAGGCTTTGAAAGCCTGCAAAAGATGGAATCACTCTGAGGCTGAGACAAGATATAGGTTAATTACATGGAATTTTTCTCTGAGAAGAAAGAAATAGCTGTGAGGGTAAGACCACTTCCCCTGAAATTATAAGGCAAACTATAAAAATGGAAGTAATGTTACTGCTATCCTTTTGCCACTATTATCATATATATTTAAGCTTTGCTATTGACATTATAGATATTTTTTCTCATGCTTTTAAAAGGTTTCACTTCAAGCCTGTTTGAATGTTTAATTTAGATAAAAGTTGACCATGGCAAAAGATAGTATTATAGTATTAGAACACTATCTTCAAAAGTATTATTTCAAACATTCAAACATAGAAAATCAAATGAGAAACTTTTAGATGGACAGGAAATTAGACATTTGACTTTGCTTAGGCAATCTTTTTTCCAGTGAAACTTCTCAATCAAGTTATTACTAAGAAACTTTGCATTTCATCAGATCAGCACTTTCTAGCAGACTATTGTGTGTTACTGGGAAGTTTTCATCTGGTACTCTCATTTGCATTGAATATTCTATTTCCTAAGAAAAAATGAAAGCATTTGAATTGTGCATGTTCTAAACCCTAGGAAAGGATAAGAAATGAGGGAAATAGTCGGTGTTTTCTGATGTTCTGCAATAACAATTATAATTCATTGACTCAAGTGGATTTTGGCTGAGTTCTCTTGGTTTGACAGGGAAGAAATGCCCTGTTCTGTGACCTCGGTGGGGTTTGCTTTGGTTGCCTCACACGACTGGTGAACTTACTGCCTCTTCACCTCCAAAAGCCGTCTAAGACTTGGCCCTTGGTGGTGGCTGCCAGGAAGCAGCAGGTTAGACTTGCTGCACTCCTCTCCTTATCAGCCACCAAAATGATGGACAGCTGATAATGGCCATTCCTCACTTGTCTTCCCAAAGGGGGAAGAGCAGAGCCTGTTGCAGGATATTGTTCTCTGTGACAGTAAAGCCGCTTCAGGTATGCCAATAATATCCACGATAGCTGTCTGATAGCACCACCAAGGAGGGCCTTTTCATCCCTTTACATCCCTATATTTTCACAAATTCCAGCTCTAGTCAGAGGACCTAATTTTACTTAACATCTTAACATGGCAGTCTCGCTCTGTGTGTTGCTCACTACAGGGCACTTGCAAACTGGTTCTTCCTTGGCTCCATGAGTTGAATCTGCTCATGAATCACCCTCCTTTTCATTGTAGTAAGTTGCTCTAAGAAGAAATAGGCTGGAGCAAAGCTAAAGATGTTGCCCATTCCTATCACAAGTGTTGCCTTTCACCAAAGTATTTTGCAATCACATTGGAGAGAAGGGACTGAATGTGAAGTCATGGGTGTAAAGAGAATATGAATGTCTTAGCCAGTGTCTGCAGTGACCTGGCAACATTTTGCCAACTGCTTAGGACAGAAGCAAGGACAGTGTGTGGTGCATGTTGTTGTAAAGCCAAGGTTTCCTCCTGCATTCTTAGCCTACGAAAATGGCTTGGTGGGCATGTGAAAAACTTTCCTTCCCTTTTACACCAGAAAAGGAGGAACATGTCAGAATGGGGTGGGTTGGTTGTTTGTTTTGGGGTTTTTTGTTTGGTTTTTTTGGTTTTGGTTGTTGATTTTTTTTTTTTTTTTTTTTTTGTTTTTTTTTTTTTTTTTTTTTTCTCCATAGCTGAAATAAAATGAGACTCTGCTGAAATAAAATTCCTCTCTGGGATGTTCATAGAAAATTAGCCCAGTTTGTCTTTCTGACATGAAGTGAATCTTCACACCAGTTATTTATGCTTTCCCCCATCAATGTTGCCTCTTCTCTTTCCTCTTATCTCTGCTGCAGATTTCCTCGCTCTTGAGAAACACAGGAGAACCACAGCAATAGTACCCGTCTTTTTTCTCTGTTGTTATTGCCTGTTTGTTGTATATAAATATACAGGGATGTCTTTGACTGTTTATCAGTTTAAGTGCTCTGGGCAATGTTAGCATTCAAGCTATCAAGCTATTAGGGGTCTGATTCTGCAGAATGTCTTCTAAGAAATGCTGAGATATTTCTGTGTTTCTTGATGGACTTGGATGGGTGTGGAGGACATTCATCCCTTCAGGCAGAGCTGAGGATCAGGTCCTAATTGGTGTTAAATTTAGGACAAAACAGCCACCAGTGTTTCACAAGGATATGTGTTTGCTGGAAAAGGAGTCTCATGCTGTGATGATTGATGCTGATTTCCATTCCATTATTTCAGGATGTGCGCTACACACTACCGAGAGGCCAATTATCAAAGGTTGTTTAAAAGACACATCTCTGAATACTGGGATTCATCATTAATTCAGGGGGTTATGCTTCTACCTTTCCTGACTTCTCTATTCCACCCACAACAGAAGCACTTCTTTTACATGTGTTTCCAACTTGCCACCTCTGAATATTGTACTCGGCTTCCTGTGGAACTTGGTTCTGTGCTTCATGAGGAATTACACTATGCTTGAGAGAGTTTTGTCCTACACAGCATCATTGATCCCAGAATATCAGACCTGGCCAAAGAAGTTGCAGCAAAAAGACAGCCCATCCCAGTAGTTTATACAGTAGGTGATGCTCCTGGAAAAAATACAGGGAGTACAAACATTTGGTTCAGTTCAAAATGGGCTAATCACCACAGTATTGTAAATAATCCTTGCTAGCAAAAAAAATCCCCAATGAAACAAGCAGCGGAGGGGAGGAGGGAGAAAGCCAATGGTCCCAAGAGGAGGAGAATATTGTTGCCATGCATAGTATACTCTTGGCATATTCTGCTCATGGTATTCCACTAATTTCTCTGGCATTGAGGAGACGCTGGCCATCTGATTTAATCATGCTTTTTCAAAACACTGGGTGGAACTGAATCCCGCTTTTGATTCCTGTGAACATCTGGCAGCAATAAATTTAGCAAAGTTTTGGGGGCAGCAGGAGTAGCTGGTGAATGCTGCTCCAAACTTCCTCTTCCTAGTGGAAGACGCGTGGACCAGCCCTTTGCCAGAGATGTATCACATCAGCTAGGGAGGCCAGAGCTGTCCTGAATCAGCCGGCCAAATGACCAGGGTCCCTCCACTGAGAGCTATAGCTGCCACCTGGAGAGGTACGAGGAGGGGGACTGTGGCGAGGCGATGCCATTGGCATCATCCTGTGCCAGGCAGATGGGATCAGTACGACTTGCTCTTCCCCCCTCTGCTCAGATCCTGCTGCATTCCCCAAGCTCATCAAGACCTGATTAAAACTTAGCATTTATCCAGGTCTCTGCACATGCTAACTAATTAATAGTCACAACACCATTGTGAAGAAAATGAAAGTGATATTATTATCCTAATATTACACATGGGGGCATAGAAGCAGGGGGAATGCTGAGCTAGTATCAAAAGTGTCCAGCTCCCTCACTAACAGAGACCGCCCCAGCTGTACTCTTTAGCACACGGCTTGGATGTGTACATATAATGAGCTATCCATTGGGTTTTCAAGATGCTGACCTTGCGGTAAGCCTTGGTTGCAATCCACAAATGTGGAAGTGTTCCACCAATCCGAGAATGACTCTGTCTTTCCAAATTTCAGCCTATCCCTAGTGCATCTTGCATCTTGTTTCATTCCATTCAGAGAACTTCATTATGCTTTAAATGCAACCCTATCAATGTGTGGTCAAAACCCATTCACATTCCTCTGGGAAAGTCCCTGGTTCTGATGTGAATCTACAGGGAAGACTGTGGTACAGAAGAGAAATTAAATCAGTCAAAGCAAATTCCCTCTAAAGGTACTTCCTATACGATTGAGAGAGAGATATTTTTAAACCTATTTAATAAAATATCATTAGAAAGGTATTAATTCTGTTCTATTCTGTAGGGTTATCTAAAGCAAAAAGGACAGCACATTTTCTAATAACTCTTTGTATTAATGGAATTTGCTCTGTGTCGGTCTCTCTTTCCCATTGTCACTGTCACTCTGAATGGAATTTGCCCTGTGCTTCTATTGCAGTCAGTAGACAGAAATAGACATCTTCAGAGCAAAAATAATTTCATCCAAACATAAGTCAGGTGAATTGCAATTAAAGAGAGCCCTATTTTCCTCTGGCAGCAAAGGGACACTAGCTCAGTTAGAGCTGTCTATGTTACAGATATTGAAAATTAGATGAGATGAAACCTACCCTCTATTCTCCTTTTCTCCCTGTATTAAACTGTGTTGCCGATTTCCTCTCTAATGTCAAGGGCTGATCCGGTCAGTGTCAAACCTTCTGTGGACTCTGCATCAGGTCCCTTGGATCTCTCCCTGAAAACCCATCACACACATTAGGTCTAGACTTTCTCCTTCCTCTTTAAAAGATCTTCTCCCAAGCAGGAATATTGCCAAGATCAGTTTTCTATATCCAACTCTGTATTGTTAAGTTTATAAATTGCTGAGGTATCCTTGGGGGTCGCAGTTCCCACAGTCAGGGATACGATCCTTGTGATAGCACCGCTGTGAAGTTTTGGGTGGCTAATGGTCACATCACACAGTCACCAAGGGATTGCAGGCTCACCTGGACTTCCCGGTGGCACTTTATGAGTGACTAGCAACCCTCTCACAGTCAAGTAAATAAGAATCCTCTAAGCACAGAAAGTGCAGAGGGCATTGCCATAATAGGTCTCCAGGGCTTTACAGTATGGTTTTATTTCCTTGCTAAATATAGCTGCTTGCTTCTCATTTGCCCAAGAGAACTAACATATTATTTAAGGGATATTTTCTTTTTTGCTTTGCCAGGCAGTCTGTATGTGTGTACGCGAGTGTATGTTTGTGTGTATACAGTATATTGAGCAATTCTGGTGGCTATTTGCCAAAGCAGATAATAATGTTGTAGCTTTAGTGTCTGTTTATTTCTCCCCTCTCTTCTCCAACCCCGTCTCTCGCCTCCCTATTGATTTAGTGCAGCCAGTGAAGTTTTACAGCCTGCATTTAAGGAGGCTGCTGTTTGAAATCCATGAGGGGCTGCTAATCAGAACTAACTGCAAGCATCAGGTGCAGTAGGCATCTCCGTCCTGGCCTATTGGCTTAAGAGAGCATGAAGGGCTAATTTCATGGCTGATAAAGCTTTCTGTCAAGGAGGCCTCCCAAACAAATGAACATTGACTTTTCTTTACAAGGGAAATAAAAATGGTCTTTTATCGCAACTGCCTGCTTGTGCAAGGTAAGATGTCACATCCCTGTGGGGCTATCACTGGCCATCTGGGACCATCACTAGCCACCTGGGACTATTTGGGATCTTGCTGAGTTGCCCAGACAATATTTCCAAATGGATTTTGGAACCTAATTCCTCTTTAAGTGCTCACTTTCCCTTTGATTTCCTGGACTTTTTTAGTTTTAGGTCCAGAGGTGATAAAAACCAGTGGCAGATCCTCTGCAGGTTTTGCAAAGCTTCCTTAGGCATTTCCTAGGAAATAGGAACTGGGTGCCTAAATCCCTTTCAGAATCTGCATCTTGATTGCTTCTCCACTTTTGTTTTGCCAATTTACTACCTGCTCCCTGTTTCATCTGACTGATCACTTGATATCACCTCACTACACTCACCTAAACTTTTCTGTTTTCCTGCTCTGCCAGGAAGATGGGCTTTGACTTCTGCTTGAAGGGACTACCCATCTTCCTGCTCTTCTGAAGAAAATAATATTGATTATTTCAAAGCACAAGGCTTGTGGACCTTTCTGTGAGAGGGAATGAGGCCAACTTGATATCATGCAGGTGCCCTTCTTTCATCCATTAAGAGTCTTCACCAAAGGAAGCTGGTGCTATTTCGTAAAAGTATCATATAGCAAGTAGTTAAGTGTGTGGTTAAAGACTGATGCTTTTAAGGAAGCCATTTACTTGCGTAAAATTAAGCAAGTCCTCACACACTTCATGGAACATGGTCTATGAAGCTTTCAGAAATGGTATCATTTTTCTTTCCTTCTTTCATGTTTTGATGAAATGTGATTTCAGCCAGAAACACAGGCATTTCAAGGACATAGTCCCCGCTTTTAATGCTGAGATCACTGAGTTTTCCTCTAAGTTCCTTAAAGAGAAAAGTCCCCTCCAAATCTGATCCTGATCTCTACTAATCTTAAATCCATATTTTTTTTTTTTTTAATGAATGATTTTTAAGGATCCTCTTAGGGCTGGTTGGCACTACAGAGGTTACACTGGGAGAGGGATGTTGGCTAAGGCCCCTAGTGGAGGCTTGATTTATTTTGGTAACAGGATTTTTGCATTTATATATAAATTACCTGTTTGAAGGACAGACACTCTTCCATCAAAACGTGTATTTTGCCAGTGTAACTTCATTTACACAGAGGGGGTTTGCCAGGAGAATGGTATCTATACATGTTGCAAATGATATCTATACATGTTGAAATTTTCTTTTTCCTGCAATTCATCAGCATACCTGAATGCTGCAATATGGACTTGGCTTTCAAATTAGGCTGTTGAACAACTCCATGAGCCAGTAGGAAAACAGTTTAAGTCTTCCACTACAAATTCACAGGGCTCACTCTGGTCTTGTACTTAAGGCAGCCTCCCTGGTAGATCCAGCTGCACACCAGCTTGTTCAGGAGCACGAATCACAGGCGGGTGTATATCTTCAGTATTAGAAACTGGTGTGCTGTACCTTCACCTGCCAACCCTGAATCACCTGTCTCCAGGTGAAGCTTGTACCTAATTGTCTACCAAGTTATTTTTCTCACTATGCTTCTTGAATGGTAAGCTTAGATCAGTATTTTTTCCCAGCTCCTTCTGCATATTGGTGGCGGTGTATGCATACCTGTTCCTCAATATAGACAGAAAAATTCATGTCACAGAGGCAGACAGTTCTCGCAGGACTAAATGCAGACTTTGCCAAGAGCTTTGGGAAGCTGTGGAAGGACAGGCAGCAATGCATTTAAAATATCACGTATTTGACAGGTTTTAGAATGTTATATATATTTATGAAAAATGGTGCTGAAACAAGCTTGGATTTCTACTGCATTACATGTTATTGTTGTTAATGAGGGATACATTCGCAGGTAGTAATTGTAGTTGGTGCTGTCAAACAGCATTTTCACTTTAGGTAGAATGTTGCCCTGGGGTTTTAAGTGTTCCCACCATGGGCTGTCTGAAGATGTTGTTTGTTGGTTTCTTGCACTATAGCAAAACTCTTTTCTTTGTGGTACACATTTGCTTTCCAGTTAAATTAACACACTTTCCACTTAAATTGACACACCGCTTTTAGACAAAAGACATTCTTTTGTTGGTGGGCTGTTTACTGCTTTCCTTGCTTTATGTTACATCGAAGAATTGAAGGAAGCCCTGCAGCCAGGCAGATCAGCATAGCTCTGCTGAAATAAATGAGTCTTTGGAGGACAATCAGTGGTCGTAATGTGACTGGATAACTACAGTGACACCTCTAAAAATGTCAAATAGAGATACTGGTCCTTTGCAGATATGATCTGCTGAATGGATGGCTTTCATACAGGGATTCTGCATTTCCATTTTAACCACTGGATTCAAACATATTTCCTAGTTTCCCCCCCTTTCACCAGCTTTCTGACCTTTTTTCTTCTTTAAGCCTTTGCAAAACCACAAAACTAGTTGAAACTTAAAATGCTTCAAGGTGAGAAGACAGATATGACTACAACCATCCCCCAAGGAAGCCCCAGTTTCCTCTTTCATTACGATTAAAGAATGCTACATATGAGAATATTTATGGCAGAGTTTATGTCATTGTATATTATGATTATGTAGTATACACTTATGTTCTCTAGAGAAATACACAATCTCCTTTTTGCTTCTTCACTTTCTCCTCTGTCATGTTTCCCATAATGTGTTATTGCAAGATGATGTTTAGGGCTTGCTTTGAAAAAAGAATACCTGGGAGGTAGGGTTTGGGAAAATAAACCTGTCTTTGACTTTTAAAAGGCTGATAGGGATAGTAATAGGAAGATTAATTAGTTTGAATTGATAATTTTTATTTAAAATACATTATTTGAAAATGTACTTTTTATTTAATGTAATTTTTATTTAAAGTACATTCTTTGAAAATGTACTCTGTGAGTCTGGAGGCTGTACAATTTACATGGTATGACTTTACAGAGTTTGTTTTCTCACTTGAATACCATTTTGTGAGTGCATCAATCATTCTTATTTCCGGTTATTTTTTCTGGAAGCAAAGCTGGAACCTGCAGAGACAATGTGGGGCTCACAGCACATTTCCTTCCTAGGCTGATGAATATGTGCTAGAGAGGGATGGAAAAGTGTGATAGTTCCTATGGCGCCCAGGCCCGACACTTGCCTAGGATGGATACCAGACTCTAGTATTTAAATTGGAGAGTCTCAGCTGATTTGGCCCACCTGGGCTGCAGGACAGCCAGACACTGGCTCCCAGGGCAGTCAAGAGGGAAACATTGGCATAACCAATGGCAAAGGCAAACCTGATTAATTCATTGTTTCTTCTAATGGAAGTGCCTGACTCTCTCTAAAGTGCTGTAAAAGGTGCAGATGTGGTGTGAGTCCTTGCTCCTGGCAGCTGCTGCAAACCTAACAGCATTGACTCCAGGAACCCCACTGACAAAGGAATAAGTTATTGCACCTACTCAGCATCCCATTTCAGCTGAGACATCAGTCCAGCTTAAGTAGCCACGCGCTTAAGTACTCTGATGAGCAAGGATTTTAGGCAGTTGTTTAAACCTGGGAGTAGGTTCACTAGTGTTTTCTCCGTGTGTTGAAAGACAGACCTGAGCTTTATTGCCCAAATGAAAACACAAATTAAACGAGTTCTTACTCTTCTCTGGGTCTTATGCTGCTGCATGGTGAAAGGTCTAGGAGCTGCTAGCTGCTCAAGAGTGTCTTAGCAGGACATGCGGAGGGACGACTGCAATGCAAACACAAATTCAAGGGTAGACTGCTCAAGCTTTTCTCCCAGCCTTGTTCAAATGGGCAGCAAATGCTGTGTTCAATGCTTTCAAAAGGCAGATGAATCCACTTGTTGTGCCCCCGCTGATTTTGGTGCATCACTACAGCATTTTGTGCAACAAGCAAGAAAATGATAAGAAGGATTTGGATTTCTTGACAGTGGTCCAGCCCTTCCTCAGCAACATCTGTGAGCTGCAAATATGCTCAGTCCAGTCTATTTCCAAGTGCTGTTCTGAGAATTCTCAACTTTTATATTGTGCATATGTGAGTTAGACGTGATTGGATAAAAAGAAACAGCTTGGTTATACCTACAGGTTTATATTGCAGCACATGTCAGTGGCCAGCCAGGTGCATGCTGAAAAGAATATTTTATTCTCTTTGTTCTGACTGCTGGAGTACCCTGACTGAGGCACAGTTGATTTGGTTAAATGCAAAAGCCCAAGTTTTGCTTTTAAAAAAAATTAGCAAAGCCCAGAATGAATTACTGGCCTATTTGTCATCCTGGCATGGAAAGCATTTTCCATCTCTGCTTCTGAAGCTGTTCCACTTAGTATAAATAATGAAATATTCAGTGAGCCACAGAAAAAGAGCAGCTTTGTAGCCTGGAGGGCTCCACTGAGTCTGAGACAGCCCAGGTAAATAGCTTTATCATGGGTGTATTGGCTATTCTGGGTATGATCTGAGAAAATTGCCATAAAGCATTTTGGCTTTGACCCAGTCAGCCTTTTGCAATAGAAAAAAAAAAAAAAAAAAAAAATATTGTGGAAAATTTTTCATCAGCTCTATAGGCATGCAATACAAGTGACAGTTTGTAAGGAAATGGGAAATTGAAGAAACAGCACTATGTTTGCTACCTTGCATAGTATACCTCTCACTGAGCTGGGCATTTCTAGAGCAAAAAGAATGTAGAAAATTAATCTGAACTTTAACAGACTCAAGGTTTTGTGAACTGGAAGGATGTCCAGGACTATCTCAATCCTGTGAACTATTTGTGCCAGAGCAGTTTATACCACTAACAGGCAGAAAGTGAAACTGTATATAAATGAAAACTGAGGTGGACTTGTTTGATGTTACTCTTCTGAACTTCAGCAAGTGCAAAGTGGAAAACCACACAGAGGATGAAAACTATTTATTCAAAATTTGGTTTATATAAATAATATATCAAGATTACTTTAATTACTTTTTATTAACTAATTAAATTTTTTTTGAAAGAACAAAATGTCTACAAAATAGAAATGTATTATAATATACCAGAATTACTCTGTTCCTAATACTACATAAATCACATAATCATCGCAGCCTTCAGAGATGTTAGGCAGACCATTATCTAGCCCTGTATCTTCAATTGCAATAAATCTTGAATTAATGTGGGATAGGAGATTCTGGAATAAAAGAGGGGAAGTTGAAGAATTTTCTATGAGTCTGGGTTTAATGAGAGACTCATCATATCCCCCCAGTTAAGGCATTTGTACTTTCTTTGCAATTATCGTTACAACTAATTAACAGAAAATGGTCACATTCACCAGCTATACTTAAGGGGTGATGATATGAAGGAGGAGTGGGGAGGAAGAGAGATGTAAATTTTTAATACCTTATTTGCCTTAAGTCCTCATGGAAACCATGAATAATTGATGGTAATGGTGGTTAACCCTGAGCCCATCAAAAGGGATCTTTATACGTTATCCATGCCCCGAGCCTCCCCCATAGCAGCTCTCCTTGACACAGAAGGTGGCTTTTTGAGGCACCAGGCTGTGATGAGATTTGTTACTACCAATTAAGGATGTTGATTGACAGCTGTTCTCTATACAGAGGCTTCTGGGAAATGCTGTGGGTCCCCCAGCCGCTCGTCACAAGGGATGGAGGTTGGTGTCCCCTGGTTGCGACCTGAGCTGCTCAGGGGAAGGCTGTGACTTGCTTCTGTTATGATCAACCAGATTAGCTTAACGGGTGTCGGTAGCAGGTCTTTGCTGTCTTTGGTCACTGTAACTGAAGTGGGTTAGGGATCGATGGCACAGGCTGCTCAGCTGGCTGGTGACCTTCACGGGGATGTCCACCACGAGGTGGCTGGGGCCAGATGTTTCTTCCAGTTGGACAAATACTTGTGAATTAAGACATGGCCCAGAATCTAGTGAAGCCAGCTGGACTCACGGGTTAGATTTGTACAAAAAAAAATAAAATGAGAAAGAAGCTGTTCTCTTGCTCTAGAGTCAAAATACCAAACCTTCTTCTCTTCCTCCCAAATTGGTCTTGTCCACAGTGCCTAACAGGCGCAGTTTCTGGTCCAGGCTATTTCCTGAGCTTCAGCAAAATCTTGCTGGCACATGCAAAAACTGTGCTAGAGAACATGGAAGGGGCGGGGGGGGGGGTGGGGGGTGGGGGGTGTGGGAAACAAACCAGACTGGGCAATCATGAGTCCTGCTCAATCAACTGATATTGGCATAGCCACTGAGGCACCTGAGATGGCTAATGCATAGCTGAGAGAAGTTGTCCTGTTTATCTATAGTCTCTACCAGAGGATACCCAACTGGGATAAACAGCCAGCCACACAGTTTAATGATCTTGTTCATTTTTTTTCTGAAGGTGGGGTGTCCTGGAACTGTCAGGGAGCTCCTAGATTTTGGTATCAGAGCTGGGACAGATTTGGCTTTTACACTGCTGAGCAGTGGACCTGTGATAAGCTTGTGGTCTAGGAGAAATGAAGGCTGGGACACTGCCTGTGTCAGGCTGGTTTCTTAATGGAAAGTGAGAAGGACAGTGTGCTATGGGGCTGAGGATCTGGTTCAACTGTCTCAGCAATGTGCCTGTTTACTATGCCAGTTTGGTTTTCATAGAGGTAGCAAAGGTATCTATTCAAAAGTCTTCATCTTGGTCCAGAAACTCTGCAAAGCTGTTTGTCTGTATCCTGCTCCTAACACTCTTCAGTAGCAGAGGCGAGATAGATGGAGGAACCCCTCTCTTCACCTCCAAAGCAGTCCTTCTTTGAGGAGTTTGATACATCACTTACCCTCCCACACAAGAGTGCAGAGATGGAGAATCCCACAGTCCAGCTTCCCTGATTTGGCCAAGTTCACAGAGCTGGGTTTTAGTGCATTTTTCAAAAAGCTTGTGCACAATCTAAACCCCATGCAAGCACAGAGAAAACTTGGAGCTGCTGGATACACAGTGAATTGACCGTATCTCTGCTGGAGGTCAGGAGGAACCAGATGTTTGACTCCACGTGGCCAGCAAGGTGCCTTAGCTCCTAGTCACTATGGCACAATGAAGGAACAGCTCAGACAGCAAGTGTCCCCGTGGGCAGGGAGGCAGTGGGGAGTGTGCTGGCATTTTTTGGGCAGGTATAGCCGCTGTACCTTCTGCTCCCTCTCCTGTGTGAGCACCAAGTTGTGCCTGTGTTGTGCATTATATTCCAACAGCGGGAGATTTGGGACTGATTAAGAGCCTCTGGTGAAACATTTTCCTCTGAAACATTGAGCGTAGTCGGGCTTTATAGAGCACTTCTGCTCAGCACCGCAGAGGAGCGGCAGACCCACGCAGCGTCAGTCAGCCAAACGTGGTGCCGGTGGAACGGAGAGGCAGGTTCACCCAGCGCGGCCGGTGAGGCGACTCCTGTCCTTGCCAGCTACTGGGGGACAATGAGCACAGGAAAATGTACAGGTAAACCTCATTGCCAATGTTTGCTGTTCTCTCTGGGGAGATGGGGAATAGAGATAAGACCTTTACTGCCAGCATTTGCACCCAGGTAATTTTGATGCACAGGTGTCTCTTGGATCAGCTAACCCCACTCAATTTTAACCCTCTTCTGGACTTTGAAAGCCCCCAAGAGGAATGACTTATACCTCAGCTCTCCATCTTATACCTTAGCTCTCTGTCTATGCACCTTTTTCTCTCTAGAAAATTCTCAGAGTCTGCAGGTGCTGACATGTATATTGACCCCGATGGAAGCTGTAGCCCAATGCTTTGCAAAAGTCCAGTGCTTTGAACTGAAGACATGAATGGAGAGGCCTGATTTGAAGGAGCCAGTGAGATAAATCTCCTTCCTGCATCCCACAAGCCAGATAAGCAGCATCCTGGTGAGATGGGCAGGGGAAGACAGAAAACATGACAAACTGAATTAAATAACATACTTGCTCTGTACTCCAACACCCAGCTGTCTTGTACAAACAGTTTGAGTTTTTTTCTTTCTGCTGCCTGGTGTTGAGAAGGGGTTTTTTCAGGAAGCTACTGAGATAGAGCACAACAATCATTTTCCTTTTTGTGTGGTTTTTTTCCCCCTGCAGCGCTTTTTGCCAAGCTGGAAAGGGAGGAAAACCCATATACATACATAGAATAGCCAGCCAGGAAAAAGGCTGTGGTTTCAAGAGTATTTGTTCAACCCGAAGTCCTGGATGCAGAAGTTCAAGTTTCCAAGGCTAATCAGGGAGAAACACATTTCTCCTGTGTGAGATGCTGGTCTGGAATCTCTTGCCGGGATGGCTCCACTTCCAATCCTTCCCTACATGGAAGGTCTATTTGCTGCTGGACCTTTCCCCATAGGGAAGTGTGGGCACAGGCAGGCAGGGATGGGTGTGGGTCTTCTCTGGTGCTTCCAGGAAGCCTATTAATTCCTGTTCTCTTCCTGAAAAGATAATTGTGCTTCCCAGAACAGCATTGAGGGGTTACAGAAAGGGCATCAGGGATGGGTGGATGGTGGAAAAACACCCGTGAGACTCATACTGCCTGCTAGCATTAGTCTGATTTAATCAATTTGTCTCTGTTTTGAATTTAGGTCTGCATCAGTGGAGCTGCTGGGGAAGAAAGT
>JMFS01052525.1:0-20965 GCA_000699545.1 Podiceps cristatus | reverse complement strand
CAGTGGTGGGATGGGTCCCCATGGTGGCGGTGGGGCTGGGAACACCTCGCGTGGTTTTGGGCCAGGGCCATCAGGTGTTCCCCTCACCAGCTCCAGGACTTTAAGAGCCAGTTTGCATTGCACTGGTCCAGCTGGAGCGGGAATCGTGCCTGTGCTGCGTAAAACAGCCGGAGGCGAGGGCGGCTGGGGCAGGCTGCCCTCCTCTGCTACTTATTCGGTGCTCACATCCAACAGGGACTGCTCACCTGGACGCACGGTGGGCGGAGGTTTTTTTCCAAGGGTGCTCTCCATACGGAAATCACAGCCTCAGCCTCGGTTTTAATTCAAATTTTATTCTGTAGAAGTTTAATATTTTGCTAAAAGATAGTATAAAAAAAAATATTCAAACAAACAGTGTGATTGGAGTAAAGCGATATGCAGACAGCTAAAAAGATGGCTAGAAAGCAGGAAAAGCAGGATGTCTAATCACTGAAGAACAGTTATAAACAGCAATAAAATTAATATTAAACTAGCAGTGCAAAGATACAAACTGGAAGCAGCTTTACATTAAAAATACAGCTTTTTAAATACAGAAATAGCACCAATTTACAAAAGACAATCAGAAATGTAAACGTGGCAGGTAGATTCAAGTATAAGTTATACGCTCACCCTCCTCAGCAACTGTCTTGGGACAGAAAGGTTCCACAAACCCCGCAGAACGTCCTGGGTACGCACTTCGCCTCAGTGCAAATACAAATCCTGCTTTTCCAAAGCTACTTTGCTGATGAGTTGTTCCCAGTTTATTTTACTTCTTAGCTTTCAGTAAAGGCAAAGATAGGAAAGGTAAACTCATTCCCTCTTGACAACCAACCCTTCGGCCTCACCGGACTAGAGCAGCAGCTCAGGTACTGCAAGTAGCATCGATCCCTTTGCTGCCCGACTTGCATCGCTGGTCCCACTCCCATTTAGTGAGAATTTTGCATTGACAAAACCAAGACAGCCTATCAACCCCTTTCTCCTCCCAGGCCCAGATCTGCTTGTGCAACCACGACCCACGGAACAGCTTTGATCGTGAGGGAGTTGATCCTCATTGCCAGACCTGCTGTATTTGCGGAAACTCAAAACTGGAAGCAGGAATTGGAAAACTGAAGATTTGTTTTCAGTCCTTGCACTTTCAAGTATAGTTAGGTTAGTTATGGCACAGAATAACATTACTGACGAAGCAAGGCGATTTTTGCTGTAATGCTTCAACTGGAGCGAAGAGCCAACACTAGCTCTGACCGCTCCTAGCTGCCATTTCGCTAAAAGGCTGCACCGTACTAGGGGGGAAGAGGAAAGACAAGGTTTGGAGAGTCGACATCCACCACGTCATCCTGAACCCTAGCAGCCAATTTCCAGCCCCAACAGCCACAAATGCACGCTGGCAGATGTGCAGGGGCAGCACCACGCCAATCATAGAATCGTAGAATTGTCAAGGTTGGAAAAGACCCTTAAGATCATCGAGTCCAACCATTAAATCACACATTACTTTTCAAAGTGAAATTAAGTGGGCATAGAAGAAAATAATTCAGAAGCAAAAATTGTAAACTTTCACAACTGTAGTGTAATTAAAAAAACCCCCAATCATCAAAACCTTAAAATATAGCAGTCTGAAGGTTTCTCTTTACCACCCCTGAAATTTCCTATGATAATTCTACTATAGATTTTCTTTCAACGAGGGCTAACCAGCCCTCCTTAAAAGGCTGTTATTGGTCTATTCTAAGATAAGGCCACATTACTCAAGCTCCCAGCTTCACTAAAATTCTTTCTTAAATTCCATTTTCATAATACATTTCATTATAAAAATAAAAACTCCTCATCAAACCCCCAACCCCCAAAGTCCTAGCCTCCCTTAACCAACGGAGTAGCACATCCGACAGTATATCTACTCTTGGAAAACCAGTACCACTACCAATGAGAAAAGCTGATAATGCTGGCCCTGTTTGCTAAAAATCCAGAGTAATGTCATGTCAACAGCAACACTTCCTGACTTTTAAACAGGAAACTGCACAAATTTAATTGCAGATTGCTATACCAGTAAAAACATACCCACGCATAAGAGCATTAGCTCTTAAAATGATGTCCTATATTACTAATAGCACCATTCATTATTTGAGAGCTTTGAATGTTGTGTTACACGTCCTCTTTATCTTCTCCTGAGGAATACAGATAATTTTTTCCCACTTCTGAAATGTATGGCTCCCACTCTTTTCAGCTTCTTTTTACGGTTTAGACAGATATGCATCAAAAGATAAGATCTCCCTTGTCTCCCAAGTACACTGAAACACACTATTAACTAGTTACGAAACTCCCCTAAGTGAAGATTTAGGCACTTAAGTACATATCCCTTAAGTAGACTTAAGGAAACCACTAAGTAGGCACTCAAGTTGACTCAGGTTAGACTGAATCTAATCATATAGTTAACGACTTACCAGTGTTCCTTGGTCATAAAGTCTAGACTATATATTTAAATGGGAGATGAAATCTTAGCATAGTCTTTCTCAGTGGCTTGTCACTCTCAGATGACCTTCTCAAACTTATTTAAGGAACCGGGTTTTGTATTCTGTACATTTAACTTGTACATTTTCTCAAAGAAACAAAAAGCAAACAAGGACTAATACAGTTCATTAACACAATTATAAAAATGTTACCATTCACAGTTATTTTGGTCTTAATATTTTTCACATGTATACATTCAATCATATTGTGTTAAGTTATTACTAGGTTTTTCTAACCACAAGTGCTGGGCAAATTGTACAACAACCAACTGACATTCAAGTAATCCTACCCTGAGAAAATCTGTTATTCTGAAGCTGCAAAAAAACTTTTTTGCACTAAATCCCACTCCAACGTACAAAATAAATAGCAAAAGGCTGCACTGCGGAGGCAGGATTTGACAGATTGGAACCGAGGAAGCAGTTGCTCTCCCAACTGCAAGGGTTTATCATTTTCACCACAGATTTACTCAGGGTAAGCAGAGTACATGCGGGAAAAAAAAAAAAGCTTACCCCAGATAAGTGCTAGACATCTCACTTAAAGAACCCCTGGGGACTCCAAGGAAACCTGTTTGCATCTCCTCACAGCAATAAGGAGAGTTTTCCAAATCAAAACCACGCCTACAATTTTATGCCCACAAGGCCGTGTGAAGCACAGCATTTGAATTCAACTCAGTACTGAAGGGACAATTCAGTAAAAGGTTTTCAGTACCAAGGACGATTTGTGAAGAAGGTGGTTACAGAACCAGTGGGTGAATAGATAGCGGGGAAGCAAGCCAAAAGGGACGATATTTTAATGCACCTTTCTTGTCAGGTAAGAGCTTGTTCTCTTCTAATCGACACAGGGTTCTAGGACAATCTGCCCACCCTTTGCAATGAGTGGAGTTAGTCAGGACTGGTACTAGAGATTTCCAGCCTCCTCTGCACAGAACTGGCATTTCTGATCTGGTTGCCTTCGTTTTTCTTCCACGCAACAGGGTCTCCAAGACTTCCGGGAGTTTTGAAAAACGCCTCATGACATGCAGGACGAATGCTTTTGGGAGTGAGGGGAGTTGACGACGGCTATTTGTGAAAGAAAACCAAAGTGATTCAGTAGGGTTTTCTCAAAGCCTACATGCAAGTACGCAAACAGAAGACAGCTTGTAGACATTAAGGCCTGTACCCTGCTACTATAGGGAACCACGTCACACGTCCTTTCAGAAGCTCCATATCCTTTCAGAAGCTCCACATAAAAAGCTACGGGCTTTGCCTCCGCTTTTTGTTCTGGAACTGTCTGCCAGTACATCATTGCTGAAAGCTGAAAGCCTCTATCTCATTTCCAACTTAAATGTATTCATGACGAGTTCATACTCATTCATTCTTATGCCAATCTTGTCCTTTAGCTTCAATGGCTCTTTCCATTCCTTGATGTTTTACTCACTTTAGTTATTTGTTAGCATCAAAAGCATCAAAATAGATCTAAAATTAGGCTCCTGAACCCTGGTCACTTCTCTTTTAAGTGCCACTCTAGTCAACCTCTAATGCTAGTACCTGTAATGAGATTTGCTCCCAACCAGTCTCTATTACAGCCTTTTTCTAAAGCTCAAACAGGATAAACATTTAGTAACATTCACAAAGCTTCCAAAAATTCAATCTATTTGTTACTGCATTAGACAATAGGAAAACAAATCACAGATTTAGGAATGTAAGCTAAAGTAGTGCCAAAATGTCACTGCTAATAGTCGTAAAGACCCAGGTAACACAGTGCGACATGACTGCTTTATGTCTCTCAGTGTACTTCAGATAAATGAGTTGTTCTTCACTTTTGAATTTATCTTTTTTTTTTTTTTTTACTCAAGAAGTCTGTTTTGATGGTAGATTTTTAAAAATATCTTTATAGAAAGATCAACAAATCCCACAAGAATCATTGCTTTCCCCCAGTTCTGATGCTGCTATTATGCTTCCATTATTTAGTGAAGAGAGATCAGAACAGGGGTGAGGAGGTAACCCAGGAGAAGCATTGCAGCCAGCTGACTCCTGCCTATGTCAAACAAGCCTCTTGTCCTCCTAATGTGTTTCTGTACCCATTGCATAACACATAACAACAGCGTCAAACAGGTAGAAAATATTCACTCGGATTTCCAGGGAAAAAAAATCCCCGTTACCTATTTTATTCTCTCTTTCTGTAAGATTTTTAAAGATTAAGTTTTTTTAATGATTTTTAAATTCCTGTAAAATTTTTAAAACTCACCACTTGACCATTGAGGGCTAGACGTGCTACACTGGGCTGCATCTTTAACACTGTCCCGCGCCCTGCCGCCTCTACAGACGGACACACAAGCTAAGTGGAAAACACCAGCTCCCAGCGCACCAACTTCCCACTCTGACGCACCGGCACCAGCCCGCAGCGCAAGCTGCCTTCGGGCCCAGTGACCCGGCGCGGCTGTTTCATCGGCAGTCAACCGCCTTTCACCCTTACCTGCTGCAGCTTCAGAAGGGTCACCGGATGCCCCATACACACGGGGGAGTCCAGTTTAACAGCACCGCAAGATCTTGCGAGCACAGGACTCAGGTGCAGAGCGGGGTGAGCAGGTTGCTGGGGATCCACCGAAGGCACGGGTGAGACCTTGGGGGTGACCGCTGCTGTGGTGCCTATGAAAACAGGCGTTGCTGATGCCAAGCTGGACATACTGAAATTCAGGGAGGAGGCAGCTGAGAGGGAGCCATCGGGAACTGGGGAAAGAGGACTGGTGATTGCAGGAGAACAGACGAGAGGGAAGGAAGCCAAGGCTGCTGATGGCACCATAACACAGGGGACGCTCAGAGAAGGTAGCTGGCTTGCAGTCAGACTGATGGCACCAGGGGCTTGGTTTGCAGAGAACAGGAAATTAAAATTGCTTAATCCTAAACCAAAGAGAGAAAAGGCAACGCATTAATACAGTTGACAGATTGGAATTAAGCTGTTATAACTTCATCTATGACAACACATGACAACAAAGAAAGAGCTAGGGTGCCCAGGAAGTAAACTGTGACAAAAAAAAAAAAAAAGAAAAAAGAAAAAAGAAGGAAGAAAACTGTCATAAACCCATGACCCTTCTCTCAAGCTCCCTTTCCTTACCTTCCTCCATCTCCCCCCCTACTGCCTGTTCACTGTATCTGCATCTATTTACTTTGTTCATATTAAGTACCAATCACATACCTTACTGTTTTCTGCTTCTAATTTCAGTTACAAGCAACATCTTGACTAAACAAACTCGTTTTTCACGAGTTCGGATATGGGAATCATATCCTCTGCTATTTGAAAACATATACACTGCTTTTAATGAGGAAAAAAAAAATCCCAACAAATGGAGAATACCCACAAAGATATACCCCAAGGACGCTCATTTTCCTGAGAACAGCTGAAATACTGTTTTGAAAAAGAAGCTGCTCTGGTTCGAGTTTGTCTGACCTTACAAATCACGAGGATCAACATTTTCAATCTGAGCATCTCCATCCTGTAAGTGAAATCCCACAGACCCTACTCTGTGCCACAAGTGAATCAAATACTAAAGCAGTAGTCACGGAAATCTGCCACATGTATCCTGTTCCCGCAAAACAGCTTTCCACTCCACACAAACACAAACAACAGTGGACACAAAATCCTTTTGTAGTATTTTCAGCTGCTTCCTCCCCATCCCTGCTGTGTCCTACGAACAGGCCTGGCTACACTCCCAGTGCCTCAGTTTCTGTGGGGTTATGCTGATGATGCATGTTCTAAGACACTACAAAGTTCATAGATGATTAAATTCACACACTCAGGGGAATGTTGTTGCACTATTCTGGCCACCTTACTGCCAGACCTAGACTTCCAGCTCCTCCGAGTTTTGAATGCTGGATAGGTGGGGTTTTTTTCTGCACATAATTCAAGCATGCAAACCCCACCCTGTTCATCCCTGTTCATGTTTGGGTACCTCAGAAAAACACTTGCATTTTCAGGGCAGCAACTGTTCATCTGGAGTCAAGAGAATTCAGGGCTAGAGAGAACTGCTGACAGGTTTTTTTGCACCAAATACAGACTTATTCACCTATCTGTAGGCCTCCCTATTTGCTCAGTGAACAGACGCAGAGGTTGGAGTGCCTCTAGATCCTTACCAGCAGTGGGCTGAACATAAAGATAATGCGGTAGGAAAGGCTGACTGGAATTTTCTTTAGAGATGTGCTCTTTTCCTGGGGAGAGTTCATCAGGGTCTTTATTCTGAGACCATTTTTTTTGTTCCTGAGAATCTACAGGCTTAGTAGACTTCTTGTTTGCAGCCTCTAGAGCAGCAGGATTTGCGATGTCAAGCTGAAGAGCTTCTAGGTGTACAGCAGATGCATAGCCACTTCCTGGGGTAGATTCCGCTTTGGGTGACTCAAAAGGCTTCTAAGCAAAAACAAAAGAGGAAATGAAGAGTCCGAACTGAAATAACACAGTGCAATGTCTCTCTGTGCAAAGAAGCGGCACAAAACTGATTAGAGAGTCAACAAGTTAAAAAGGGTTTGAAGTTCCAGGGTTTGAAGAGCTGTATTAGTGATACCCAAGCCCTGTGCCCTGTGCTATAATTCAGATTCAGTACTTGGAGACACTAGATAAGAAATACCTGAGCTTGGGGATTCATTGATTCTTGATAAGGAAAAACACCTGTTTCAAATGGCTTATATTCAAACACTGATACAACGTTGAGCCTGACCCCTATTGCCAGTAGTTAAGAGAACCCTGAGATAGCTGCACTTCACCCTCCCCATCATCCTTCTCTCACCAGCCTGCTCTGGGCAACCCTGGGCTTGAGAGAGAGGGACTCAGCTCGGAGAGTAGGGAGAAAGTACAAATCGCATTTGCTATAGCTCAGTGGAGTAAGCGATGCTGCTGCTGTCTGGGAAAGCCCAAGCTGACAGGGGAAGATGAGAAGTACTAATCACACCAATTTCTTCCCCTCTGACAGGCTGTTTTGTTGAAGGCAACGACCAGGACACTGAATCCAAAGAACAGCTGAGCATCACTGCACTACACAAAGCATTCACAGTCCATTTTGCCCTGGTAGTATGAAAACAACTCCCAGTTCATGTCTATACTTCCTGATCACAGCCCCCTGACAATTTTATTAACACATGGGAAGCAGCATTTGTATCTGTAACAAGAGTGATCTAGTGAATTTTCACTTCTGAAAACACTGTCTTGGGCAAAAGTCTTTCCTTGCTAACGTGAAGCCTA
Source organism: Podiceps cristatus (assembly GCA_000699545.1). NCBI lineage: Eukaryota > Metazoa > Chordata > Aves > Podicipediformes > Podicipedidae > Podiceps > Podiceps cristatus. Next base: position 13,240 of record JMFS01052525.1, on the reverse strand, counting down.
AGCGACAACGACATTCACTTCTTTACCTTGGGCACTACAAGCGAGAGGGGCACATCACCCTGTTCCATGGTTTGCTTTTTAGCAGCTGGCTCTTCATCATCTCCAGGTGCAGAGGGCGATGCGCACTTGTGGGAGCTGCGTTTCTGGCAGACAGCCAGAGCTACAGCAGCCTGAGCTTCTGCACTCCTGTTTCCCACGTCTCCTGCGGTGGGCAGGGTCTCCCTCAAGTTATTTTCCTGAAGACCGCTGCACAGCATAAAAAGGGATGAAGATGGGAAGCAGAGGAAGGGTTGGCTGGGGAGCAGAGTAGGTTTTCCGTCTTCTGTTTTGGAGGCTGCTGGCGTGGAGGGATGTGGAGGTTGGCTGCTGATGCCATTTGGCAGCAAGAGGTTTGGCACATCTCCCTGAACCACAGGGAAAACTGCCTGAGGCAAAGGGTTAACAGAAAAATCAGAGTCCCCAGGAACTGGAAGAATGGAAAGAGGTGAGATTATGCTTGGGTTCCTTGCTGAATTTAATACCGTTTCTGTGGTACAAGCTTTATTCCTAAAAAAAAAAAAAAAAAAAAAAAAAAAAAAAAAAAAAAGTAATGAAAAGAGGAAAAACATTCAGTCCAAAATTAAACCCCTATTTTATCTTTAAAAGCAAATATGTACATTGTTGGACATAAATGTGGACAAAATCTGTGTCCCCCCCACTTTTACACAGTTTACAAGGAGGGTCACTTTTTATTATTTCTAATTAATGGAAACAGACTTATCAGTTTTTTGGCAGAACAAGAATGCTTTTGGTTACACTTGACTCCAGTCAATCATTCACAAATTAAATCAAATTAGGATGGGTGCAGAGAGGACCCACTGATATGACATAGAGGCTCTTCCACGGAATCATGATTTGCTCAGCCTACCTAGACAACAGGTCAACGGAGGCAGGGATGACCTATATAAACATACATGAGATGAAGAACTACTGAAGCTAAAGGACAACAGAGGTACAAGTATAGGTGGGTATTAATTTGCCATGGGGAAAAAAAAAAAAAAAAAAGTGCCACATTGAGACCTATCAGCGTTAAAATGGTAGTAACAAGACTCTGGCAATTTTCTCTCTTAGTCTCATCAATGGAATCGAGCCTTGAACAAAACATGACAAGCAAGATGATGAAACTGGACAGGAGTTAAGACCAACCTACCTAGTATCTTCCTCTATTTTCTGCCTGCAGACAGCCGCTAGATTTACCATTTTCGAGCAATATTCATCTGAATTCACAATACAGGCTGAAAAACCAAAAGAGCATTTGATTAATAAAGGGTAGGTTTACCAAGCATATTTTGATACTGGCCATATAAAATAATTGATATAATTTTTCTATCCTGGCACATTTTTATAACATCCACTAATGACCTAGAGCCAGAACCTGCAAGACACTCAGAACTCTCAGTCCCACTGGAGAGGTGCTCAACATCATCATTTCCTATAAGACGGAACTGTGAAAAGCCCTGTAATTGCTTTCTCTTTTTAAACAGCTATCCATTAGATTGTTACTGTAAATTCCTCTATATTAGGAACCATGAAATAAAGCAAGCTTTTGTGGGTAAAGAATCTTTTTTTATCTGTACCAAATTTTAACAGAAGAAACTGTAGTATAGTTGCACTTAGTGGAGAACAAAAACAGTCACCAGAAAACAAGCTGCAGATTCAAGGCAGTATAACCTAGATTCATCTCATCTAACTTCAGGCGCTTGACTGGAGGGTCCAAAGTAGAAGTCTCACCACATAGACAGAAGTATAGGCACCTCCCAAGGGTAACTCACATATTTAACTAGGCTGATTCACCCAATCAGGTGCCTTAAATTGGTGAGCCCACATCTGGGCAGATCCAGTGGGATACAAAATAACATGCTTTATTAGTAGTTACCTTGCCTCTCTTGACGCGGGCTGTTGGGCTCAGAACTGACCTTCCTTCTGGTCCCTTCACAAGGCTGTGCGCCATTAAATGAAGCGTGACGTGTAAACCTTTGCTTTCCCGTAGCACAGATCTGATACGGGGCACATGCTCCTCTCTGTGTCCCTGGCAGAGGATCAGATGCTGGGCTGTGCCCTCTCAGCTCATCTGCAGGAACACAATTTTGTGCAACAGGCCTTCAGGGAACACAGCTTATCATTTAGGCTTCTGCCATGTTACCAAACTTGGCCATAAGAGACGAGGTAACTTCTGTATCATCTCAAACCCCACAACACTGAAGCAGACCTAAGCTCAGTAAGCACTGCTAGGCAAGAAAAGGGCTTCCCTTCGTTCCACTCCATGGCAGCAGCTACGCTCTAGTGTGCATAGCCAGGAGGAGAAAGGGTACTGAGGTGGCATTAACACTATTTTTCACTTTTACTTGGTCCTGGCACTGGCCTGACCCAAATACTTCCCAAAGGACTCCCTTGGACCCAAAGGACCTCCCTTGGTAAGCTTCTAGCCAAGAATCAGCAGCTTACAGAAATGCTCTGGCCCGCCGCCTCCTTCTTTGCAGACAAACCTTTTGTACAAGGAGGTGGGTGCAAGAAACAGCCCTGTTCTATCTTGGTAAGCCCCCTCACAAAGAAAATAATTTTCTGTCTGATTATGACAGAATTACTGAGATTTTGCAACCCAGAAAAGCTGTGGACCCAGATTTGGATACGTAGGCATTATCTGCTATTGCTCTACAATTCATACAGTTGTTTATACAGTTATGTAAGTTGGTGTAAAAAACCAGCAAGACACAGTATCCTGCAACATCCCGCCACAGCTCCACTCCTTGAGCATAAAGTCTAACAAGGGCAAATGTTAAGCTGGACAGCAGTTAATAACCACAGGGTGAACGAGTGCCATTCTTTACACAGGGAAAACCAACTTTTACCACTTAGGAAGGGATTGTCAAAACAAAAAGAAGAGAGATGTGAGCTATCTAAGTTACCAGTCTTTCCAGGGAATTCAACAGGCCCAATCCACTTGAAGGCTGGTTTGCGTCCTCGTTCCTCTGTGACATGAACTTTCTTGATCAAGCCTAGGCTGGTGAGAACATTGGCGATATCATACAGTCTTCGTACTTTTGCTAATAAGAAAGGGCAGAAATAGTCAGGACAGTCACGCTTACAATGCGTACAGTACATATTGACGTGGTAATTTCATTCTAGAATATCACCACAGCTTACATAGATGAGGTAGGTAAAATCAAACTGGGACAGATTTAAGCCACCTCCTGTGAAGCCCGTCATGCCAGCTCCCACCTGCTTGTCACTGCTTTTTTGTAACTTAGCTATTCATCCATCAGGTTTAAGCTCAGCTACCTCATTTACATCATCAGCTTGCCCAGAAAAGGCAGCTACCTCCACGTGCGGTAAAGACAAGCACTTGGGGGCAAGAGGTACATGAGTGCACAGCTGATCACAAGGGGACACATATTTATCATCTTAAAAGTATAACACATTTACATGTTTGAACTGAATATGAAACCCATAAGTTGTCCAGCTAAACTCCTCACATCCCTCCTGGTATTTGAGGTAGAATTTTAAGGCTGCAGTGCAAGTACTTTATTTTAAAAGTTCTTTAAGACTTAAAAGTCTTTATTTTAGAAGAATTATTTACTGAGTTTTTCCATGTTGTCCAAGGGATTGAACTACTAATCTCTACCAGCTGAAAAGTAAAGTGTGCCATGCAACTGTGAAAGATTTCTGGGGTAAAAAGAAGTAACACATTTCTGCAGAGAAGAAAATTAATTCCATTCAATTAAAAAACATGTTTCATTTCAATAAGTTCTGAAACGTTCTGATTGGAACAGGAAACAGGGTTAAAGTATGAAAAAAATTTCAACAAACAAACAAAAAAGGTTCTCCTTCATTCTAAAGATAAAACTTGGAGGTAATAGTCAAATTGACTCTCCTGCACCCCAAGCTCTGTTTTCACAAACTGGCATTTGCAAATAAAAAATCCCCAAACCACATTTCAGCGAAAGATTCCTGACCTGCTCTTGCCATCACCTACTGGTGTCAGTCCACACATGTCCCTGTTTTCTTTACTCACTGACCGATTGATTCATCTCTCAACAGCCATCTTACTTTTAAATTTGCTGTGGTCCACTGTATCCTGGGTTTCTTCTATCAGGATCTTTGCTGCAACGTCCAGAGTGACTATCTTGGTCTTGGAGACAAGGAACAGCATGACAAACTTTTGGCTCATAATCCGCAACGACTTGTCCTTTCTGCTGTTTGCAGATGCTGTGTTACAAATAATACCCAAGCCTCTTAGCATATGTCATCCATCACAGCCAGAAAACTAGCAAGTAGGTTTCTCACACACAAAAGGGGTAAAGTATTTCCCTGTCGGGAAGCAGAAATCTTTTGAAAGACGGCAAATAACTAAGTAATGCAGACAGAAGTCTCTCTTCAAAAGGCAATAAAAATTAAAGCTGGCAGAAACGGCTTTTAGAAAGTCAGATTCCATAGCTGATTCTATGTTATGTTACACAGTTTTGCACCACTGTAATTTTGTGACTCCAATGGACTTTGTAACTTAAACCACTACGTCTTACATGGGCAGCATGCAAACAGTGGACAAATGGAAGACGGCACCTTCTGTCGGGATAAAGCCTTTACTGTCAGGTACGGGTGGGGAAAGAACAGCTGCAGTGTCTGGCAGAAGTTCCTGCCAGTCTGTAGGACAGAGGGAAAAAATCCATCCTGAGACCTATGCTAGGGATAGAAGGAAGAGTTCTGTCACCTCTAAGGTGAATTCTGCACCTTTTTGCAAAGAATATTTTTGTATTATTTAATATAAAAGCAAAGCAAGGGAAAAAGTCACGTGGTAAATTGGAGAAAGAGACTTGTGTCTGTGTGTCACATCACACACATTAGTTATCTTACCAGAGGTGCAATCTGGCTCAGAAAAGTCCAGTAATTTTTTGTCTTGAGAATCTGGCATCGTTTCCTTTTTCCGTTCTCCAAATTTGTACTCCAAATCCTGCTCCTTGTGCTGGAAGCAGGTCATTAGCTCTCCATACTGCAGCTCTCCTGCTTCCTGAAGCGTTTTCAGAGTTTGACTGAGGTTGTGCCGGCCGTGCCAACAGTACTGGTTCTTGGCCACACGGCTAACCAAGTGCAATGACTCCAGGACGTTGACTATATCGTAAATTCGTCTTCGCTCAACTCCTGTTTCAAGCGGGGGGAAGCAAAAAGACATAGATGCTTATCTAGTTTTAATGTGCTCTTCAGCAGAAGCGGAACGGAGAACAAACCGTTCTCTAATACTGAGTGTTCACAACACATTTTTTTCACTGTTCACCCAGATACATTACATTAGTTCCATCCACATTTGCACAATGAAGAACTGACTTATGTATGGGCAGCCTCATGGTTTGATGATCTTTGTCTATTTTCTTAACTGCCAGTCCAGCCATGGCTTTAGCATAAAGCACCTATGCTGTGTTTTGAAGAACTGACTGCAGTGTGCCCAGCCCTGCTCACTCAGACCTATGCAGACTGCCCTGAGGTTTTCAGAGCCCTTGGACTCTCCTTGTCAGAGAGCGACAGAGGTCAGACACATACCTGTACACAGCCTGGGTGTAACAGAGGGCAGGAAAGGGGCTGAGCCTGGCACTGACACAGGGTAGGTATAAAAGCCCACTCTTACAGGAACCAGTGGGAGTGTGGTCTTCCACTTGCATTCCAAAGGCATAATTACTTGCTAAGCACCTAACAAGCAAAGGAAAGTCACAAGGTGCAAAGCAGTGGAGAATGAGACCCACTGTTCCCAAATGCAGTGGAAACGAGGCCTCGGTGCTGGCCGGGCCTGCACCAACAGGAAATCTATGAAACATGTCCAACTTGGGTTCAGCCGGACTGACGTGAGCAAGGTTGGGGACTGAATATGACCAGGCCGGTGGCTCTGCTCACTGTCCCGAGTACTCGTGTCCAATGCTGTTTGAAGCATGGTTGTTATATATAACACAGTGCACTATATGCTGGTGGCATCATCAGCACCAGAAATCCCATAACGGTTAACATCAGCTGAGCAGAACAAGTGCCAGCCAAGGGAAAAGGTTTTGAAAGACTTCCCTGCAGAAGGCAAGGCCTTGATGCATCTGTTTACCCATCTGGAGAATATGGATAATACTTACCAGCCTCAAATGGGTATTACGATAAACAATTCATGAGTATTTCTAAGTGAATGGAGATCTTGGAGTGAAACATACTCCAGAAAAACAAGAGTGCTACACATGTCCTGCTGTCTGTCAGGCACCAGCAGTATAGCCCCCTTTGTGGTCTTTCCATAGGTCTTCAGTGAACAAAGCAATATACATTTGTAGCAAAAGCTGTATTACAATCATCATTTGTTACACAGAGAGCAGCAACATCAGCAGTGAATAATTTTGCCATCCCTGAAGCAAGCGGATACAGCGAAACAAGGAAGTGAGGTAGAACAACACACACGCACACCCCCCTTCTGGGAGGTAAAGTCCCCAACAGCAAGTTTAAAGCAAAGTTTCTAGTATTTACAAAAGCAAGGTAACACCACTCCCAACACAGAATAAAGCACTACTCTTGTTCCGCTGTACAAGGATGGAGCACAACCATCTCACGCAAACACTGAAAGGTGTGACTGCAACAACTAAAGGAACAATTCATTTAAAAGTAATTTATTTAGCTATTTACTTCATCTGAATTGTCATCTGAATTATTTCCACTTCCTATTACCAAGGCAAATAAATGAGTATTTCAAGGACATTCTTAGCAGAGTCACAGAGGACATCACTCTTCTGTTCCCTTTCCTCCCAAAACAAACACATTTCATTTTTGCTAGCTCTTTTCTGTTAAATACCCGAGTTCTAAATGTAGATACAATATTTATTTAGTTTAAGTCCAATTTTTTAAAGCCCTTCCTAGCTAACAGACAACCTCTCCAAGGACCTCGATCTTTTTGTTATTGGTGTGGCCGGGCTGAGTCCTCCCTCCCAAGTTTTATTACTTCTCATAAGATTTCATTAATCTTTGAACTAAGACCAAACCCTATCAGCAGACCCAGCAAATAGGCTACTCAATAACCTTCTCGCCACCTCAATACAACATGTTTTCTTAGTCTACTCTTGCAGGTCTCCTGGTAACCTCCCCTCACAAGACAGTATTTAAAGCTAAGATAACCTTGATGAACCACAAGATCTTGGAAGATACAATGTCAGGCACGTTACTGAAGTCAGGCAGTAAGCCCAATTGACTTCCTAAACCTATTAGTTTGCGATTGTTTCCCCAAACATTCCATTTTGACAAAATTTGTTCTTTATAAAGTCCTCCTTCCCTCCTGGGTTTATAACTCATATCCCTTTCAGTGTTCAGCAAATTGAAAATTAAAGAAAGCAACAGAGCTGGTAAACAGCTGGAGGATAGATCTGTCTAGTAAAAAGTACTGTCAAAAAGCAGATTTCAAAATAGTAGTGTTATCAAGCAGTAGACACTTAGGAATATGAGGCATTTCCAACTCTTGATTAGTACGATTAGAAGAGCATCCAGACCCGGGGAAAGGCAGACCTTGAATGCACTCTGTAAGAAGGAAGATCTTTGGAAGGCCCTCCTGTTAGGTGACCCCAGGTGATCAGTTACCCCATTTTTGCAGGTATACATACCAAGAATTGAAGCCACTTCATCCAAAGAAATAGTAGTTTTTTCTGTTGACAATGGGTAACTTGGATAGCGAGCTAGAAACTTTTGGCACAAGAGTCCTAAGCTTTTCTGTTTTCTGCTGGGCCTCTGCTTTTCAAATTCATCAACCGTGCTGTCGTCTACCATATCATACTGTTAAAAAATAAATGTTAACCCTTTAGTGGAGAGCTTTAGAAGCAAGGCACAGCCAAGCGAGGTAAATTTCAGATGTTAGCAATATTTAAGCTCGGACTTTCTAATAAAGAAAAAAACATAGACTCCTTGCAAACAGAGCACTTGGGTGACACACTTTTGCTTGCAAGCTCTTTTTAATTCATCACACAGGATATCTACAGAAAATCTCTAGATAAGAGATCATAAAATAATGGTTATGCATAAGTAAACAAACCAGCAAGACCAAACACCCAAGACTAGCAGATGGTAAAGATCCTACTTGGAAGGAATATTTCTTTTTGAGAGAAGGAGGAACATTCCCTCAAACACCTCTGGATTTAATAAACCAGAATATGTACAAGCCATCAAAGAGTTCCTGCAAAACCTTTCAAGATATTTTACACTGCCTCTATAACTTTAAGAAACAGGGGGCTGGGGAAGGTGGGGGGGTGAGAGGGGGGGAAATGATGCTAAACGACTATAAAAGGCAGCACCCAGTCTCTGAATTCTAAACTCAGTCAAGCTGTTAGCTTAAGTGAACTTCACAGGATGGCCTGAATGTGGTCTTTCTGTCCCTGCAGGGGGGGAAAAAAACAAACAAACAAAAAACCTCTTTTGGCAAGACATTTGGCAAAACTGTTATGGCAAGAATGTATGGAGAGGTATGCTTATTTATTACAAAATGAGAAAGATGGAGGCATTTTCTGCACTGGTAACTTTGGGATTTTTGCTTCTGTGTCAAAACAAGAAAAAAAAAAATAATCTTACCCTCTGGCAAAGAAAAGCTGAGGGTGGTGGCAGCTGTTGAAACTCACATTTCCTTGCTTATGAGATCTTAACTTTGCTGGTTGCAACTAAGTGACCTTGTGGCAGGCTGTTGTTCTGATCAAATTCTTTGAATTTTATATGGTATGGAAATAGTGGTATTCCTTTGTATAGCAGTATTCTTTTGTAAATTAAGTTCTTATATGGAGAAAATCATTAAATGTAAGTTTTTATTAACTAGAAAATATTTGAACTCTTTATAGTAGCCACCCCAAAAATACTATGTGATCTTAGCAGGGCTCAAGTGGTAATGAACTAAACTTTAACACTGACTATTTTTTACTTACTGGAAACTGTTGGGAATTATCTTTAGAGAACTAATTGTTCCTTTATGACTATCTAAATGTGAGAATTCTTCAGCCTACCATCACTGTAGATGCTATAATATGTATACTTACAGAATTATCTGTACCTATCAAATGATCCTTCTCAGTAGGAGGACTCAGAACTATCTTCCTCTCACTGAAATCACCAAGGAAGGATATTCTCAAAGAAATAACCCAGGAGAGGGAAAGCAGCGGTTGGAACAACAACAATAACAAAAAAAAAGTCTGAAAGAAGAAAGCTGTAATGATGTGTACTACAACCTGATGTCAATCTCTCCATGGATAGACTTCCTAAAGTGAGGACAGGGATCAGCCCCTGCGTTGCCTGAGTCTTGGCAAGTAAAAATCCTCTTAACGCTTGACCATGCTGTCTGAATACTGGCTTGGGGGCTGGGGTGGAAAAGGGGAGAAAGGTTTCAAATGACCATCCTGCAGGGCTACTTGGATGACGTGTAAAATTTCAAAATTATATTGAAAAATATGATTTCCCATTGTCGAATTGCTTTTGAAGATGGTGCCTGTCTGTTTAAAAGTGATCTGGCAATTTTCTTTCTAATGTGGTTCAGAAAGTAGCGTCAGAAGTACTTAAGTTGGGGAAAATGACATGTTTAAGCTCTACTTCCTTCACTGGCCTTTTAAGTAATATTCAGGCTCTTGAGGAGTCTCAGGTCAGTTACTAGTAAGACAGTTACTTTTAGTCTTTGGAAGTTCTACTGCTTAGCCAGTGCTGTGTAGGCAACTGTCCTCGGGAATGTTTAACAATTCTGCAGTTATCCATAGTGAGCAAAGGAGAAATTAGAAGAAAACTGAGGCACAACTTAAGGAAGGTCCGAGTCCTAACTGAGCATAAAGTAATTGTGTTCTGAGTCTCACCTGTAACGAATCAGGTGTGTCACTTTGCTCACTGTTTTCTATGGGTCTGAAGAGCTCTTTCTTCTTTTCCCTGTCCCTCATGTCAGGGCTAGCAGCACTAACAAGCATCTTCAGGTTAGCAGTGGGGGTCCAGGGATCAGGCTGAGGTCTGTCAACGAGTTTAACAGGTGTAATTGGACTTCTTTCCGGAGTGCAGCCTTTTTGCTTCGATAAATCAACTGGTTCATTCTTAATGGGAGTCTTTGGGGCCATCCTGGATCGATCAAATATGTTTTCCTATTAAAAAGAAAGGGTTCTTTAGACACAACAGGAAAGAAAACAGTCCAACAATCAATTTCATTGTTCTTACAAAGGTAATTGTAGTGACTCATGTCTTGGTACTCATAGCTATATTTAGCACTGTTGTTCTGCCTTTGTTGGAAGAGGTAAAATATTCGACTTACTAGTGTACTGGAGGTAGTGTGTATGAGATACTGCCCTGAATTATAGAACCTGAGGTCAACTGGTCAAACTTGTGGCCTATCAGGCTTTTAAACTGACTGTTATTACAAGACAGCATTGCCCAAGAATATAAATCACCAAATTGGATTGAAACTGAAATAATGCATTGGTCACATTACACTTAGCAAGAAAACATGGTGTTCTGCTTGAAAGGTCTGCAGTGAAAAGCCATGCTGGGGATGCAGCTCAGACTCATAAAACGTGAAACTAAAGTGGATGTAGCTTCATGTGCAAGTGAAGCGAGCTTTGTGTCTGCACTATCTGCTGCTCAAAACAACGAAGGAAATCTCTGTAACTGTATTACTTGACTACAGCTAAGAGCTGCTAGAAGGAAAAGTCTAATTCATCAGCTGATTTTTATCGTTCTTTGAATGACGCTCAACTCCCTCCAGTTCCCAGCTGCATTCAAACTTTTTTCATATTTCATCTTTGGTTCCAGTTTTACCCTTTTCTCTTACTGCAAGAATTATCACTACAGATCAACTGATCTCAAGGGACTGACTAAAGAAATCATCAATGGTCTCCTTGAGATGAGAGATCTGCTTTTAAGCAACTACTTTACTCTAGCCTGTTAGTGCAAATAGCTCATCAAGCCTAAAGGAATGAAGTTGACAGGATGCCATACTAGCCGCCTTTGCAGGATATCAAAAATTGAGATCTGGGTCCCCTAAACCTGGCACAGAGCAGAACTTCCAGAAATGCCCAGGCAGAAAGTTGTACTGTTGCTTTTTGCCCAGGGAGATCAACGTTCAGTTCTTAACCCAGCTTTCACTTAATCCTTCTTAATACCCTACAAACAGGACACTTGGTTTTGGTGGGCATTTTTTTTTTTTTTTCCCGAACTCTAGCTAGTATTGCTCAGTGGCTTCTACATTAAGTCCCTTGAAATGACTGCATGTACCTTGACTGAAGTGAGAAAGCAAAGTGGACTCATTATCATCAGAAAGCTAGCAGAGCTTGAAACTTGCTGGAACTGGGAGTGAAGCCTTTGGAAACCGAGCAAACTGTTTTTAAATTATAAATCAGGCTTGAAGTTGTTTGCTCTTCAGCCTAGCTGTGGCTTTTTTGGTGTTGATCTCAAACTGAGCAAGTCTTCTTGCTCACACCCAGATTACCACTTCATTATTTTTTCAAAATGAGTTTTAAAAATCTAACATGACAACTTCAAGGCTGGATATTGTTATTAGGTGTTTTATTTTGTGCTGCAAGAAGTCCAATTTGGAAATGGAATATAGCCTGAAAAAAAATGTTGCGTTATTAATGGTTTTCTGTAAGAACTTTCCCAAGTTAAGTTTTGCTGTTTATTTGGAGCATTAGCTGATATAGGTATTTAAATAGGTGATTTGAAATATTATCAGGTACAGCCTAGGTAGAAAGCAGAAAGAAGTTCTAGTAACAACTGAAGCTGGCTTTTACTAGGAGCAGTTCTGTAGCATTCAAACTGGAAATTAATTTGGCACATTGAAAGCATTGTGCTCTGAGCAGTGATGGAGAACACTTCTGCATACATTCACTTATGAATTACCCAAAAGGACGTAATAAATATATCTCCTTTTACAACTGGCTGACTGTTAATTGTAACTTACTACACTGTGATAAATAGGGGTCAATTTAGAGGCCATGGTACTTCTAAGAATATATGTTCACATAGTGTTAGCACTCAATAGATTCTTGCAATTTCACATTTGGCAGTGAATCAACACTTAATCTGTAATGGAGAAAGTCTACCTTCCCCTTAAGTTCTTGTTCACTATGGCTGGTGCTAATGCAACTGCAGTGAGGGCAGCTGAAGCAACCTGCTGTTACACCACCACAAATTTTCATGTTTGTGCAAATATCTCAATGAAAAAAGTAGTGGTGCTCCATGAGAAACCCACATCTACTGCCAACTTTTGAGATCCTTATTTCTTGAATGTCATAATTGCCTACTAAGGTAAGAAATGCTTTTACCCTCTCCCTCCCTGCCCCCCCCCCCCCTTTTTCTTTTTCTTAGTAGCTGCAATGCTCTATGAACTCCTAGCTGTATTCTACAGAACTGCAAGCGCAGTTGGTGGAAGAGTCACCTTGATCCAATCAGAGACAGCTTACAAATACAAGAGGACGGGAAAGGCTGGGTTAATGAATTTAGTATGCAAGCAGTAATTGAAACAAATATCTGAGATAATAGGAGCTGAGTCTGACAAGAACTATGTGATCTTTGGAGGACTCAAATTGAGCATGAACAGCAGGTCATGAATTGCGTCTGGTTCATGAGATATTACCAAGCAAGGTATGCCCAAGGCTAGAGATCCTGTCTCCTGGCTGGTGGGGCAGGAGCGGAACGATAAGCTGTGCCTTGCTGAGTGGCACTGCTTAGCCTCTTGACCTGGGAATGCCACTGTAAGGATACAGGCATACTTTTCCAGGCTGGAAGGCAAGCATAGCTGACACGTCCATCAGCACGCTCAAGCTGCTGCCAAGTCACAGGACTGTACTATCCCCATGTCACATCAGGCCTGGTGTTGGTTAGCTTTTGAAAAGTGAGTCTGTACAAGAGTTTCTTCCACTTTACCCAACAGTAGACACTGGGATGCTTGAGATCGCCTACTGATTTTTGTGTATTAAGTGAAAGCTAAAAACTGTTTCCCTGGGAATAGTGCCAGAGTGTAATCACCTCACTTACTGACAACGGTGGCGTGACTCACAGTTGTTTTACTGGATTGTCTTTTTACCTTAACGGTAGCATCGGGCACCCCGTGCTCCAAGTACTGACAGGTAAGATGCTGCTGTACCGACCAACATGGCGGGATGGCCCACCGGGCAGCCCCCCAGTGCTGCCACCGGGAGCGAGAGGGCCACGATCCGGGGGCACACGCCTGGCCGCCCGGCCCGACCCACCCCGA
>KL267867.1:0-19055 GCA_000699545.1 Podiceps cristatus | reverse complement strand
ACTCTTTCACAGTAGGCTCTAGCTCATCTGGCTTTTGGTGCTTACCCAAAGCAGCCAGCACAGCATCATGAAGAGTCAGAAAGAATGTTTCTTTGGTGACACAGCTGTCAAAGAAATCGTTCTTCTCGAAGTCTGCTATCACAGAGGCTATAAAAAATGGGACAAAGTAAATAAAGCAGCAAAATCACACCAAGAAGTACAGCCAAAACATTTCCCTGAAGTTTAAAAGTTAATATTGGTAAACAAGTACTATACTCACAGTGAGAGCCGGCTATAAGGACTGTAATGCCACTGTTGTGAAACATATGGATGAGCTGTGGAAAGAGTCAATTCCATACAGACATTAGAGCAATTCTGCGTTACACAAGCGCACTAGAAGGTAAAACATAAACAGGGAAATCAACACTCCCTTGTAGCGTTTTATCTCTGAAGAAAACCCTTATTCTGATATCTCCCATTCCGTTTTTTTCGTTCAGCACTGAACAGCCAAGTTGTCCAAGGTCGTAATGAACGCCAACTGCAGAGCCGGGGCGGGTGGCCGCCAGACCCCACGCTGGCCCTCCCGCGGCTCACTGCGCAGCACGCCGTGCTAGTTCTTCACTTAAACAAAGAAGTTCTCACGGGAGCAGGCTACCTTGAAACATCTCTCCGTCCGCAGATGCCATGCCCACGTGTAAATGAGAACAGGACTCCCCGTTTCTGAGTGTGACCTGTAATTGTAGTTGTCTCAATTTTCACATCCAACATTTTTAGATGTTTCAACTTAGTGTTAAAGGAATCAGATTTTAGAGGGGAGAGATTCTCACCATTTTTTCAGTGCCTGACCCTTCGTAATGAAAAGATCTCGGTTTTGGTGGTTTTGATTTTTTTTTTTTTTTTTTAAAAGGCAATGAAACTCATTATTTCAGAGAATCACAGAATTTCAGAATACGGGCCTGGAAGGAATCTGGAAAAACTTTGACTTTATCCCCCTTTTCCCAATGGGAGGGTCATTCAACGGGCAGCAAATAAATCTTCGAGGATTTTAGGGACAAGAGCTCAGCCCACAATTATTCCCAATAGGTGTTAATCTAACCTGGTATTAAACAAAAATCTTTTGGAGTTGAGCTACAGGTTTTGAGGGAGCTGACGGAGAATCCATCTGGAACTGTATCTTTCTGAGAAGCAGAGCTACATGAAATTCATTTTTGCTAAAGGCACATCTCCATTGGCGAGGGTCCCCATTTGAAGATTTGAAAGTTCAAGGCATACTTCAAAGAAAAGGCTAATTAGGCAGTCAGCAACAACAACGAAATCACTCTAAGAGAAGATGGCTGGTAGTTTTATATCTGACACTCCTAAAGAGCATTTCTCAAAGTGCCCAGCTAGAAATACAGCCAAAATAGAAAAAACAAATGACATTTTGATCAACGTGGTTTCAGCTTACGTGATTCCAGAACTGGTGACAATGGATGACAGGGTTTTGCATGTCTTTTGTATGGATAGTGGGACTTCAGGTTTTTTAAAAGAAGTGTTTTTATGGAAATTTATTAATTTCTGAAACTTGATAGTGAAATCTTGCCCCTTAAAGGTCAACTGGAAAATGTGCGGATTGTTACGTTGCAGGGCATTTTAGGCTAACAAGAAGCATAAAGCTTTGGGTAACCTTTAGGTTTCACATGGACGTGCAGTTAGGTTGCTTACCTGTCGCAGTAACTCTGAACCCATCAAATCCACAAACTGCACCATGCTGAAGTCTAAAATAACGGTGTGAACGGGGCATGGCAAATGCATTGGCTGTTCTTCCCGATCTAACTGTACTGAGGAATTATCTATTGCAGAGCCCGGTGAAAGGCAAGCTCTTCTCCCTTCATCCTCGTTCTTTTCAGTCGGAAGTCCCGTGTTAAAGCCTGGGGATGCATCGGCTGCTCCCACCAAGAGCGTCTGAGAGCTGAGTTTCTCTCCATACTTTGACCAATGTACCAAATTAACTGAAGATGACGAGGAATTGCTGTCTGCATGACGTCGTTTCACCAGTTTCTCTGTATATGGTATCTAAGATGGAAAATGGAGAGTACGTTGGTGGTTGGAAGAATTAGACCCAGGAGGTAGAAAATATTTTGCTGTAAGTAAGACAGTACTGTCAATCGTATGATAGTTCTTCTCTCATGGTAAAAAGCACATGTTAACACTAAATATAACACAAAGCCACAAGAGTATGCAAAGTAGCAGGTGACTTCGATGATGCGGGCAAGCAGAGCGCCTTCACCACCTTCAGTACAGCGGTACCTCACTCTTCCACACCTTGAAATGGCCTGTGATAAGGGAATCTGACTTCTTACTTCTACCTTTCAGAAGAGAAAATTAAAAAAAAAAAATAAAAAAAAATTGCCCGTGGCCACTGCCTTTCCGAGCCAGTAAGCTGACCCTTACTGGCTGAGTTCTGCAGACCTTTGATGCACCTACTTTCTTGTACGGTGGCTGGTCACAGAATGGACCGATTTAATCAATTTTTCTTTCTTAATCGTTCCAAATGTTTTCTAATTTTTCTAACACAAGAAAAGTAAAGTCACTCTCTGCATTTTTGTACTTTAGATGATGTTAAATTATTTATCACTTCCTAAGCACCTTGGTGCCACGTATATTTTCCAAACCACTGTCTTTCAACCCATTTCTCATACAAGGGCTTTTACAAATCACATCTAACTGCTTGAAAAATATCTTCTGAAGACAGTCCATTCCCTGAAGTTCCTTTCATACATTGTCTAAAACAATTAAGAAAATTCAGATAAAGAGGGATAAGAGTGACTCTAGAAGATGCACAGCAGCTGATTATAGTAAAGATGAGAAATCCTCTAATCACGGTAATTGTATTTTGTACTTGCATTTGGCAGTATTGGCAGTGGAACAAATTACTCATAAGCAAGGGAATTCTCTCAATTCTATGGGGAAAAAGAAGAAAATCCCCGTGGAAGCACCTGACAAAATTCATTCTTTCAGCTGAGGAGAGGATACATTAAATACTTCAATTGCTCATTAATTCACCCAGTAAGCTGAGCTACTATTGCACTGTCACATAAACTATGTGTAAAGGAACACAGTGGTAATGTTTGCTTATTTTCAAACAGCAAATACATATATACTTTATATAAACATTTACAGCCCCTTCTGTTCTGGCAAGTTAAGAACATTGTCCTCAGTAACATAAAACCAGGCACCTCAAACAACCAGACTAGATAAATATACTTTTAAAGCTGACCCTAGGTGGTGGTAGAGGTGGATCACAGACACAAGAGCATTTAAGATCTTTTCTTTCCACTGCAGTGTCAGACAGACCATCTGAAATTAAAGCCCTCATTTCACGTTCATCTAGAGGCACTGCTTTCATGTCCATCTGAAAAAGAAAGGCAGTTTTATTATAGTTTTTATTTCTCTAATGCAGGCTCTTAGACACTTCTGCTGACTGAAAAAGTGGCATTTACCTTGTGTAACAAATAGGTCTTGAAGTGATTCATGTTTGCGAAAGAGATGGAAGAACAGCATTGGAAGATTTTGATACCTTCAATCTCCCTTGCCTGTAGAACAAAAGTTGTGTTTGTGAGGGTTGTACCGAGCAGGAGCTATTTTTGCCTCCTGACTGTCTGGGGGGTAGTCTGCAAGGTCCTACCCTAAGGACAGAGTTTGTCTGGTCGCATTGTTGAGTACAATGCATACTGGTAGTGACGCTGGCAGCATGGACCTAATTACCATCAACTGATCTGCTTCCCTTCCAATTAAAAACATACCTCCAGCAGATCTATCAGAGATGACAGTTGGCTGTGCTAATATAATTATATAGTTATTTTTAACGCTTATTACAGAAAACATACACTATACCCTTGTCTTACTAACCTCGTCCTTATTCTTTTTTTTTGCAAATCCATCAGCATAGCATTGGGAATGTACCCATGTGGCAAAGGCAAAGCTCTCTGCTGCTGTATTGCCTAACTCCGTATGGCGCAGGTCTTGAAAAGAACGTGTTAAAAAGGCCCATGCCCTACCCATTATCCCATCACCAGGAGAACCTGTGAGTCAATCTAGCACGTGCACAGTCGGGATTGTGAAAATATACGTAGAGTGGACAAAACCAGACTGAGAAAAGCAGGTCAGCAAAAAATACCAAATTGCTCTGGAAATGACAGCAGTGCAGCTTCCACTGTGGCAACAGCACGGACGCACATGAGGAGCTCCAAAGGCCCAAGCAGGCTGAGCTACGTATCTGAATCACTTCACACTAGGGATACTTAAGCCTTCTTCAGTTGTCAGAGTTCTAAATCAAATTAACTGAGTCTGAACGGTCACCCCCAGGCATTTAAGGGAGAAGCTGGATTACAGAGAGAAATGGAACATTTGTTTTTGGTTTCCTCTTACGGCTCTGTAGACGGATAAACTTCTGTAAATATTCATGTTTGGAATCTGTCCCAGCACCACCATCTTCATTCTGAAACAAGATGTTTATTAGGTTTTCACAGAGAGCAGAGAAAAACCATCTGTTCCCAAAAGCTTGATCTCCATTCCTCTCCTCTTCACTGGATACACCAACTGTAACTTAGGGGGTGTGAGTACAAAAAGTTATGCACTCATAATGAGGGTTCTTTGAGTAGAGGAGCAGTATGCAGACAGCCTTCAGGTGTACTGGTGCCCTCAAGAAAGTATGATGTCCCGTTTCTAGCTCTGGAACACTTGGATTACTGTTATTACGCTAGGAAACATGTTCCCTCTCCATCTCCCCACAGCCCTCCTCGAAGATACATCTACATGGACAGGTGGAGGCAGCTACACATAGGCTAGGTCTGATCCAGAGGTCGCGTAGCGGCATTAATGCAGGGCTTTGCCTTGAAGGAGAATATCCTGGTTTGGGTACTGTGCTCTGCTAATGGTGCTGCGTGGTTTTGGGGCAGGTTCTGGTCAGTTCAGGACATGGGTGGAATGGTTGGTTGGCTGGTTGCTGGAGAACTGGAAGGCAATGGGCCCTGATGTATGGAAAATTGTTGTCAAGACACTATTCAAAGCAATCTGTTTGCAGATAACTTCCCATACTTTTTTTTTTTAAGCATAATGCTCCCACTGGTAGGAAATCGATAAGCAGTTATATATCCTGAAGGTAGTGTGGACAACAGGGATACTTAACAGTGGCTGTGGAAATACCCTTCACAATGCTCATGAAATCCCAAGGCAAACCCAAGAACATAACTCTGAGCAGAGGTAACACAGGGAGTTTCAGACAGCAAGGGAAATCCTTCCTGAAGGAAGGATTCTTTCAGAATTCCTCTGGATCAGATGACAAGCAGTTTGATATTTGCAGCGAGTTATTTCCTGCCTCTTTCCGTGTTATTCTAGAGGCTTCAGTCTACTCAGACAAGCACCTCCCTATCATGGTAAATCTCATGAGGTGTGGCTTGGATTTATGAATGATTTTCCTGTTTGGATTAGCAGCTAATAAACTGAGTAATGTGTGCCTGACGTAACCTCCCTTCTCTATCACGAACTGACTTTATGGGGAAGATAAAGCAAGTTGGTAAATGGCAGTGAAGACTGAGGAATGCATTTGAAATAAAGGCAGAACATCTCATGGTATCGCTGCAGAAGTGTGTATACAGATCAGCTCTCCTGGCTGATGCCTGCACCACAATAAGCTGTCTTCAAGAGCACGGTACAGCTGCAGAAGGGACCAACCCAGAGCCCATAAACTTGAAGAGATGACTTGGGACGGCATTAGAGAGATTCCAGAATGATCTGACTGATGTGTTTACAAACACGAAACAGCTTTTTCATTGTCCCATGTCACCTCTAAAACATCAACTCTAAAAAAACCCTGTATTTTGTTTGAAAAGTCACAAGTACCTGTGTGACCTAATGGTGATTATGAAGAATGTAAATCCCATGGCGATCGCTAAACCGACATCAAGACCGAAACAAAGCACTGCAGCAAAAGTTACAAGCCAAATCACCTTTGAACAAGACATGGAGAGAACATGAGCAGTAAAAAGATGCAAAATGACCTGCAACTCAGCTCCAGCATTTGCAAATTGCAGGCAAAATAAAAGGCTAGAAATGGTAATACACGGAAAGCTTTGTTGGCACATCTAGATCAGTCTTGGAAGCAGTCGCAAACAAGGATCGCAAATCACAGTTCAGATTTCCAGACGTCTTAACAGGGCTTCAATTATTAGGAAAACCTACATCATACTGGGGGAGGGGGTGTGTGTCTTTCTCTTTATGAGAAATTCTGCACAACAAGTTGACATGAGAATGTAGCCCTGGCTGGCAGATAGACAATTTCCTTCTCAGGGATCCGGGAAGCAATAATAATAATCAGTTTTCCCTGTATAGAATTAATTACAAATTGATTTGAAGAGATCTCCATACACTTCTTTCAGGGCGTATTTCAGAGGATCCCTTCTCGAAGGGAATGGCCACTGCTTTGCCTTGCCCTCCCCAAGCACCCATTCCTCCCTTTAAGGCACATTCCAAATCCTAGGTGGCTTTGTTTTGTCACTTACGAAATGATACTTATCCCGTTTCCACAGCATGGGGATGTCCAGAAATTTTTCAAGAAAAGGGAGCACGTTAAATACCACAATAGCAGCCAGTATACCCTGTGCAGATCAGAAAAAAAAAGCACCTAGTATTTTGTTATTTTTTGTTTGCAGCTACAAACATGCTAAGTAACAGCTATTCTTGACAAACTGCTTGAAATTAAATTTTTATAATAGCTGTATTTCTATGATTTTTATTGATATATATAACAGTTCTCTGACCTGCAAACCAACATGAAACTAGCATATAGCTTCTGGTTTGATTTCAGTCACCCCTGCCAACGCAACTGGACTTCCTCTTGCAACGCTATGTGTGGTTTCCATTACAGTGTTCACTGGTGAATCCCTGCGCCTCCTGCAGCACCAGGAGAAAGGCCAACACTATCTACAGAATTAAAAGCTGCTGTTTCAAAGAATGGTTTCACTTCGCATGGGTAGTTCATTGCCAAATTTAGAAAGTTGTTTGAACTTTTCATTTATTGAAACAGCCTTTCTTAGCAAAGAAAAGGAGACTGGAGGGAAGTAGATGGTTAAATTCTGTTTTGTCAGCTAGTTTTGGGGAAGGGATTAATTTTCCCATTGTACAGAGAGGCCAGGAAAAAATCAGGACGTGATGCTCTATGTCAGTGGCTCCCTAAGAAAACTTACAAAAAAAAAAAAAGTCTAGATAAAAATGTAAGGGAGAAATGGAAAACCGAGTACTCTGAATAATCTACAATAATTAAATGTTTATAGGCACACTGGCAATGCAAAATCCACAGAAAGCAGTTTAGGAGTCCACATGACTTCAAAATAAACCTCAAAGACCAAGCTACAATTGGAGACGCTAGCCCCAAATTTCCATTTTGAAGATTTTATAACTGCCATAACTATTTCAGGTTCACTTACGTTAGGCATCACCTGGAAAAAGCGTCCTAGTTTCAGTGCAATCACCAGCATCATAGATGCTCCAAGGGCTGCTGCTAACTGAACAGAAATACTTTATGAGAGGGGCCTGACAGAACCGTTTCCTTGGGCAAAATAACCAGGAGACAATTAAGAAAGGCCACAGGTACGCTGCAATGCGTGGAACAAATCCTAGAATCCTCACGCTAAAAGAGTTTTCTGTAGGTACAAATTTGGCCTAAACGGACTATTCTTAGGCACAACAGAACAATGCAGGATTTTGGTTTGATAGTTTTTCCTAAGTAATAAGATATTTCTCTTGCAAGGATAAACTCTTTATTAAACAAAATTATTTCTATGATGGAGTGAAGTATGTACAGACATTCAGTTAAGAGTTATGATAAAAACATTATTACATATTATTATTACATATTACACCCTCTTTCTTCCCTAAAAAAAAAAGATCACAAAGTCCAGCACTCAAAAGTGAGGAAGAAGTGGCAGAATTAAGTGTGCACAGACAATTTTCCTTTTGGCTTTTTGGGTTAATTCAGTAAAATACAGTTTTAAAATGCATGAACATATCCTATTCTCCCCACAGGCTCCTGGCTTCCTTCACGGCACATAATGTGCTGTAAATACCATGTCAGTATAGTACGGAATGGAACATACAGAGAGAGGGTATCTGAATTCGTGCTGCATGGATATGTAACTCACAAATTGTTTAGATTAAATGTCAGCCTCTATGCAGTATACACTGATTTTAGATGAGTTTGGAAGCTTAAAAAATCCAGCCCAGCTCACCTGTGTCCTTCCACCTGTCTTCCCTTGAATGACAGTCCCAGAAATAGCACAGCTGACAACAAAGCTTTTGAAAAATGAGCTGCAAATATTGCATAGCCCCACGGCTATTAGCTCCTGTAAAACAGAAACAGAAGGAAGCAGAGAAACCCCCAAATGAACTACTTACCTTCAGAGATGTAGCTTATCAGGAATTCCTTTCCTTTTGCTCACACTTGCTGGTTGCTCATCTGTGTTGCTAAGCTCAGGAAACCTTCTGGAAAGCAAGGTCTGCCATGGTTAAATGAGCTCTCTTTAAAGGCACACAGTTTTCACAGCTGAGGATCTCATGGACCCAAAAATTCAGTTCCTGCTTTCAAAGAAATCCACTTCGAACCCCACAGCTTTGAAGCACTGACTTTCAAGCAAATCTCAGTATGCAGCAGTGTATGCCTAGACAAAAGCTGAGTGGAAAAGACATTTCCTTTATATTTATCCCCAGAGGCTTTGAGAAGTCAGGGCAGCTTCCTTACTGGCTTAGTTCCATTCTAGCAAAGATCCAAAGCCATCACAACAAGCTAAAGATGGAGTAGTGCAAAATATTTAATGCTTACTAACTCTAGCACACTGGAAACTAACATAGTTTTAGCTTAAAAGCCTCTCAGAGCAATCACTCCGGGCAGAGAATCCATACACTGGGATGACAGCCACATATAGAGAAGGACTACAGTTACTCCGGCCATTTATGATTTCAGCTATTAATTTATTTTGCTTTTATAGTTGCACGGATTCCTGACAGCAACGGTCCTCAGTTGCAGCACTGTGTGTGTGTGAGGTTCAAAGAAGGTCATGTTTAGGCCTTCACGTTACTGGCTTATAACGTTCACTTTCCATAGGGAAGGGTAACTAGTTGCTACAAAACCATCATCTGGCACATACACTCCGTCCTTGCATTTCTAGCGCTGTCAGGTAGTCAGTGGCTTTGCAAGTTGAGCTCAGCTTGCTTCTTGGCCTAGGAAGTGTGTGTAGCTTTGTTCTCACCTGATTGCTGGCAATGTTGTAGTTGTAAAGTGAAGCGTACCTCTCCCCAACGAAAACAAGAAGGAAATAGCTAACAATAGCAAGGGAGAAGGCATGCAGTATGATCTTGCTCAGGTTTGATAAATCTGGCAGTGTAGGAGGCAGGAACCTACAGGAGCAGAGAACAGATAAGTTTAGACGTAACTCCACAGTAACTCCAAACCCAGGATCATCATCAGAGGCACCCAGCACCCCACAGGAGATACTCTCAATCCATAAGGCTTCCACCTCACAAAGAATGCAAATTCCTTCCTCTTTGTTCTAATAAAACCTGAATCTAATAAAGAAATCTGTCGTTCTGAGCACATTCTGCATGTGCTCAGAAATGATAGAATCATAGAATTGTCAAGGTTGGAAAAGACCCTTAAGATCATCGAGTCCAACCATTAACCCATCACTGCCAAGTCCGTCTATACCATCTCCTCAAGCACCGCATCTATCTGTTCTTTAAATACCTTCAGGGATGGAGACTCAACCCCTTCCCTGGGCAGCCTGTTCCAACCCCTGACCACCCTTTCGGTGAAGAAGTTTTTCCTAATATCTAACCTAAACCTCCCCTGGCGCAGCTTGAGGCCGTTTCCTCTCGTTCTATCACTCGTTACCAGGGAGAAGAGACCGACCCCCACCTCGCTCCAACCTCCTTTCAGGGAGTTGCAGAGAGCAATAAGGTCTCCCCTCAGCCTCCTCTTCTCCAGACTGAACCCCCCCAGCTCCCTCAGCCACTCCTCACAAGGCTTGTGCTCTAGACCCTTCACCAGCTTCGTTGCCTCCTCTGGACACGCTCCAGCCCCTCAATGTCCTTCTTGCAGTGAGGGGCCCAGAACTGAACCCAGCACTCGAGGTGCGGCCTCACCAGTGCCGGGTACAGGGGCACTATCACCTCTCTGGTCCTGCTGGCCACACTACTCTTGATACAGGCCAGGATGCTGTTGGCCCTCTTGGCAGTGACTGCATGATGATGCAGTTAAAATCCTTGAAGAGTTATTCCTCTAGCTGTACTCGCCAGTAAAAGTCAGCCCATGTCAGATTTCAAGAACAGGTCGAAACATCTCTTTTGTATCTCAAAAGTACAACCTCAGAAACAGCACAGATAACTAACCTCTGAGGGATCATACTGACCACAGCACCACTCGATTCAGCATGAAGATGAATGCGATTAGAAATAATGGTGACTGTGATGATCTGGGAAAGAACACAAGAAGCAACGCTAGAGATTATACAGCATTTGCTCCTGAAACATTACACAATCCACCTAAAGACAGTTAATCTTGCAGGAGTATTTAAAGGACTTAAGTACAGATTCAGTGTGTAAATATAACAGCACCTTGAAGTGATATGTGAAATGTTTTTTGAAATAAAGTGTATTATACTCTCTGTTAGTTCAATTATCACAATGGCATTTTGAGGATCACTTACCAGGAGAAGTTCCATAGGAAATGCAATAGGAATACGTTTATAAGTTACCATAATAGATGTAGTGAGTCGTAGTGTGGCCATGCTAAGCAAAAATAGCAATATGCTGGTGGCATTAGCCTTTGGGAGAGCCAGGAAGAAATGGAATAGATTCTGAAAAAGAAACATCATAGAGAGGATCAGAGGCAGATACTACAACTATTTTTATGTTCCAGGAGGTTGACATAGGTTGCCCTGACATGTAAACTCATCCTTTCTGCTACGGTGGTATCTTCAGTCAGGAGAAGAGAGATGCTAAGAGCAAACCAGTATTATAAGTCAATCAATTGATCAATCAATCAATTACTCTATCTTGTCTATTGGTATCTGCAGAGAAAACACTGCCATAAATAGCTCAGATCCCGTACTGTCATTCTTCTCTCTTCTATACCACCTTTCTCTCAAGTTGTCTGATTGACATTATTAAAGTAAATTAAGATGAATTAGCTTTAACTTGTCTTTAGCTTGGAGTCTGCTGCTTCTTTGTCAGATATGATAAAGATACTCTGTGCCCAAATGCTCGCCCATGATGATCTACTCGGGGGAAAAAAGTACCTTTTCCTCTAACCTTTGCTCTACTACAATTATAGACATGCTGAAAATTTATTATAGAGCTCCATAAGTAATTAAAAATATGCACACAGACTCTTTTTCTTGCACGTCACGCAATAAGCTCCTGTTCAAGAGAACAGGAAGGCAAAGTAAACCACAAATATCCCTTAGCAACTGACTTAGATAGAAATTGCAGCCTTCAATTTCTGGAGCTGTTCTTTTCTTTCCCCTCCAAGAAGCACGCATTTCTTCAGCTAATAATGAATTTACTCACATAGAAAATGTCCATGGGGCCCTTATGGAACTCAAGCATGAGGTCAAAAATAAAGGTAAACTGTGATACAATGACATGTAATGCTGCTGCGGTGAGGTAAGCATCAATGAGAGTCCTTGGCACGTATGTCGTTACAAACCCCAGGCAAAAGCAGCCTAGCAGCAACTGTAAGGAACAAACGAGAGGCAAGATGCGATATAATTATCAATGTCTAAACCCGTCCTTGTTTTCGTATTTCAAGAGCATGACTCTTCACTGCCATACATGATGGATAGTTATTTGAACACGCTATTTTCATTATGCACAATTAAGTAAGACACTGCCAAACCAACATAGGAGCAGTTTACATCAAGTGTGTGCAGTTATGCAGGACTACCTAAGGGTCCACGTATCACAGAATGGTCAACATAAAAGATAACGCCACACATTAATATATTAATCATGGACACATGAAATCTTAACCTGTATCTTTTTCAGACAGCATGAGAGGAAGAGACAGACTTTCATGTCCCATTTTGCACAACATATATATTGAAATATGCTGAGTGGTAAGAATACGCAAGCAGTTCCAGTCCTTACATTTGTATGAAGAATGCACATAAGGATTCATCATTAAGGATATAAACTAGATTCATCTTTTACCTGAATGATGCCAGTCAAAAATGTTATTGATGCAGTAAGTGCCAAGGCTTCCATGTAATCCTTCATAAATGTAGGGTCTGAGAAGTTGTCCAGTGAACCATTAGAGGACAATGTCTGGTTGAAATTAAAAGTCTTCAAAATGTTCATCGCCACCACATTTAGGATGCTGAATGAGCCTGGAACCAACAGAACAGAGAACAGAGAATGGAACTGCATGAGATGTTTCAACAAAGACTTCCCTTAAAACCACACGTCTATCTATCCCCGCTATCATCAGTCTGTGCAGTCTGAGACAGTCTATTTTCATTCATATATATAATCCATATATATAATTTTTTACTGCTTCCAAGTACCTCCATTTTTCAAAGGCCTGTCTGAAAATTTCAGATTGCTACCGTTTCAGGAGTGAAATCTTCAGTTTATCAGACGCACTACAAAAAGATGTTAATGTAAAGCACAAACAATGGATGCACTACAGTGAGCTGCCAGAGAGGCTGAAAAACAGTCAGTCAGAGAAAGAACTGCCACGTTACCTAAGGGGCCAGAGCTCCACGTACCCACTTATTATGCTAATGTGAAAGGCCTTCTCACATGTAAACAGCATTTTAATGTGCTACCTTCTGACCTAATCAAGAACATAAACCCATCAACAGTTCAGTCATGGCAAGAAACTGCATGGAGAAGCCCATGGAGAAGACCAGGAGCCAAATCATGATTCACAGTAACACCCAGGGAGGGAAATGCAGCTTGCACCGGTCCTTGACGCAGGAGATGCCTCCATGACACTCCAGCCGTCTCCTTTGCACTGGCGTCTGACACGGGAGCAGCGCTAGCTCACGTCCTCAGGGCTACAAAGCACCTCGCAGCTGAAACTTGACTGACTTGGTGAAATTCTCACCACAGATCAGCTGCAGAAGTGGAACAACAATGAACTGAGAATCTGGGGGTCTGGACTCTCACCTAAATAACAGCTGCCTATTAGATGAAATAGATAGGACATCTTGCCAGTTTTTTGAAGCAGCACTGAACGTAACCTCTAAGTCCTGCAGAAACATTTCACAGTACAAAATAAACCTCACCAACTGAGATATGATGTGAAGTCCCAAATATGACATACGTCATCGAGCAGCAGAACGCAGAAAGGAAGCCATTGATATTTGGCAGAGGTAACCTGGTCAGCCAAACTGCTAAAAGCCCTGGAAAACAAAAATCTGTTTCTAAAATCAAGCAAATTGGGAAGGCTCTCTATCTTTGGTTACTATTTTTAATAAAATATTGATGATGAAAACCTGACAACCCCCATGAAAACCCCAGCTCAGGACCTGATAAAGCCAGACCAGTTAGTGACAAAAGCCAACGTTGTTTTACAACATGGGTCCTTGCTAACTAGAAATTAGACAAAGAACCAGAACAACTCTTCATTTAGGCCACCTATTAGTGGGATGCCTATGCATGTGAGTATCTAACAGATTTTGCAAGGTGGATTTTCAAGGCCATGTTATTTTGTTTGCAATATAGGAAAATGCTGCTATTAGTTTATATTTTGAGTAGCGTCTTGTCCTTGAAATTACACTGTGTAACATCTGATGATAGAAAAGAAGGTCTCCTGCAAATACGCAAATAAATAGGTTAATGATTTCAGGAACTTCCAAGGTTCAAGTTCCCTCATAACCTGATGACATTAGAAAGAACAGAAACACACACAGGACACAGATTATGAAAAACATGACATACAAAAAGAAACGAGAGTGTTTTTTTCTCTCTGCCTACCTTGAGGAATCTGAAACATCCCAACACTTAGGCCTGCATATAGATCCCTCAAGATCCATTCTCTGAACCGATATGAAAACAGCCAGTTCAGGACAGGGAACATCTTGAGCATGATGTTTCTGAACCTTCCCCAGGAGAAGCTGAAAAGAATCAGATAAGCTAAGCTACACGCAATGGCTTTTACAGTCTCCAGCTCCGTGGTGCTGTGGCATGGCCTCACGCTCTGCAGCCACAGAAGCCACACTGCCACAGTTCACGGTACCGTGGACCCGTACGGGCGTTAGCCTTCTGCAGATCCAGCTGGCACATAACATGGATCCTACATAGGCACCCTCATGCCTTCGCATTCCATTCAGATGAATCGCAAATACTCTGTGTGCCATTCATATGATAGCCTGTCAGCGCTGGCTCATTAACACCTTGGCCTCATTAACACCACAGAAAAATAGGAGATGGTATTTTGATTCTTCCTATTCTGATCTAGAAGAAAAACATACAAACGCTCTGTGTGTGTGTGTGTGTGTGGGCGCGTGTTGGGGGGGGTATAGGCAAGCCTACCCCACCTCCCAAAAAACAGTCAAATGTTTCCTGTATGACATTATTTAATAAGGGGATGCAAGCAGGACTTGACCTACATGATTTATTTAGTGTATATGGTTTTGAATCAGAATTTCCAGTAGGTAAACTCTGACTAACCCCACAGTCCTGTGCTCCTTCTTCCCCTTTTTAATCCCCTGGCAATGTTGGTGATTTTCTACTTACAAACCAAATATAAGTGATGTAGTGTCTGCCCAAGGCTTCTGGCAGCCTTGAACAGCAGCTGTGGGGACTGACCCCAGTTAACACTGTAGAGCTGAGTCTCTTTCCAATATTTTATTGGCCAAGGTGACTACACACTGGGCTGACAAGCGAATGCAAAATGGAGAACAGAGAAAACACATGAGATGATAGGGAAGTGGAAAAGAAACAGGGAAAAGAGTATGAGGAAGCAAGGCAGACACAGTTCTTAAATGGTAAGCTGGGGGAGGGAATAAAGCAATTTTCTTATTAAGTATCAAGTGCAATGATAAAGTTTCCAATAATACTAGCTATGACTTTAGAGCAAAATTCTCCCTTTGATCTCTGGGAAAGACTTATTTTATTGTACAAGGTGTTTCTGGCTGGAGAGACTGTTAATTCTAGATCACATCATAATTATACACAATTCAACCCTTTCCATCAAGTAATTTTGCTTCTCTGGCTCCAGAACTTCATCCTATCTCCTTACATTTTGTTTTAATATACATAAAGACAGTGCTGGAAGAGAAGGCTATTGCACAATCTAAAGGATCTCACTATTACAGAAATTAATCTTGATGACAAGTCTTTGCGGTGAAGGAAAAGCAGAAAACACAACAGCAACTCAACCTATGGCTCCATTTGCCTTCACTTATCACCAGGAAATGACTTTACAGCACTGCAAGTCAGACACGACCCATAGTTTTAGGCTGCAGTCGCACACATTGCTGAGCTGATAGAAGAGCTAGTTATACAGAAAGAGAGAGGTCTGGCTCCCCTACTTTCCTTTCCCTGTGTGGTCCTGTCCCTTCTGGCAGCAGCAAGCTGTTAGATCAGCTCACCACACCTTGTGGAACCTCACCCACAGCTAGACTTGAGTCTCAAGTCCTGCCATGGTCTCAGAACAGCAGTTTAAGTTTCAGTATGCATTCAGTATACATGCTGAAACAAAGCCCAAATAAATGATGAATCAGAGATTTTGTATTTACTTTCCTAGGAGGACTTTGTAGACACAGCCATAACCATTGACAGTCCACTCTGCATCCAAAAAGAGATCCAGAAAGAAAACTGAGCGTATTCAAACAAAACTGAAAGGGAAGCTGATGAACAGGCTTCCTATTTTTTATTATATTTGCCTTGCTGGAAGAACATCAGGAATTCTTCTATGCTGCCAACAAAGCCTGCCTTCTGGTGAGCCTGCAGGGCTCCTCTGGCAGGAGAGATGCTTCTACTCCCAGTATAATGCCCAAAAGAGAATTTTGGCATATGGGAAAATGAGGCTGTAGAAGCATTAATGCTTTATCAGTACCCTAGCCTCACCCAGGATCCTCACAGAACACAGGAACACAGCACCAAAAGCAGCTCAGTCAATCTCAGTCACACCGTTATGCAACTTCGCATGTCACCAGCTAAGAGGGAACAGAAAAAGGCTCTTGAAATTTTTAAATTTAAGAAACAAAAGTATCAAAAGGCACAACTCAGGAAAAAAGCAAATGAAAGCCCGTGTCTGACAGCTGGGCTGAGGGAAGCACTGGAGGGAACTACACTATTGGCAGTTTCTCTTTCCAGTGCATATATCCCTCACACGATCAGAGTCCTGAAGCGAACGGACACTTTTGCAGATTGCAAATAGCAAGTCCGGTAGTGCAGCGCTAAGCTGATCTCACACGCTTCAGGTGCAAGGTGCTGAAACTGGGTGTTCTGCTTCGGTTAGCAATCAGTGCCATTCAGCATTTTAATTACCAGCTGTGGGAAAGTTAGCACCTTTCTTACACTTGGGCTTGAAGAGTCTCCTTAGTTCCTTTACACTTATTAAATTCCTGGCATAGAACTCACCTGCACTGTAGCCGTCTGTTCTCCCGAGAGATGTGTAGCGCTCCAGCCAAGGTGGAGGACAGTTTTCTTTCAAAGCGCGCCTGGAAGTGCTCCTCGGTCTGCATTTCTCTTTGGACCCCTAAGCTGCTGGTTGCCTGTAAGTACCAACAGTATCATTGTCTAGTGCTGGATTTTCCTTCGGATCAGTTGGTCAAAACCAGAGGAACAGCAAATGCCAGAGACCACAACGAACGCTCCCTTTCTTTGCAGTGAGACTGGAAGAAAGAAACGCTGACTGAAGTGTCTAATAAAACAAAATAAAAAGTATGATATGTGATCAGTCCATCCCAACATAACTCCCATGAAGGCAGGAGTTGCAGCAGGGATAAGGAAGGCTCTGAAGACTGAAATCCATAAAGACATCCTGCTCTTAGGATCAAACAAATTGATTGCCAAATCATTTGTAGGGACACCGGGTCCTTCGGGAACTTGCCTTGTTCCTATCCTGTAGGAAAAATCAGCCTGAATCCCCTACATTTTGTGATCCCGAAAGCAGGCCCATTTTCAGGGAGCTAAATACAATCCCTCTCCATAAACCTACCACAGCTGAGGAAACTCTGTGAATTCTCCTTGTTTCAAATCCTGAAGGAAAAAGGATAGTCTGAATCATACAGAGAGCAGCTAAATCTGAGGCTGTACAGATGCCACAACTTGCTGGGTAAAATCAGTATCTGGTACCGTTCAGGTTTTTAAATCCCCAAAATATCTGACTCCCATTCCTTAGATTTCTCGTATCAGGAAGGAGATCTGTATTCAATCACTATCACTCGGAGTAGGTAAGATGTGAGTTCCCAAAGTGAATACTGGGTAAATAAAAGTCCAGTGCAAGAGCAGATCTGAAACAAAGTTCTCATACTGACAGCTGAGGCAGAAAAGAAAAAAAAAAAAATCAAATCCAGAGCTACCAAGTGAAAATATATATAAGAAAGGTGGTGACATGTAGGAACGTATTTTTTTGGCTACGGGCAGAAGAAAGAAAGAAAAGAGGTAATATAAAAGGCTGTGAGTGAGCAGCTGAGAGTCTATTCAGAATGTAAGCTAAGTTTAGAGCATCAAAACCTGCAAAAGAATTCACTGTGATGTATGGTTCCTCCTCAGATTTCATTTCCTGAACCACCAGGATCAGTCTGTAGAGGTTTAGTGCTTTGCATCACTGAGATATACTGCTTCTGATACGTCATCAGGGACTCCAGCACAGTATTTACTGTCTTGTGAGACATATCTACCAACACATACACACCCCCATTCTAAACCAGAGAGAGATGGTAGGAGGCACGTCTCAGACACACTCCATCCCTAGTGCACAGTTTCTCCCTCTTTTTACAGAGGAGATAAATCAAGGTCTTCCACAGATGAATTTAAGAGCCATTTTGTTCACTAGCTTTTGAAGACTCCGCTGTTTGTGACATCTTTGAGCATAATCATCTTTTCAAGGCAAGGTAATACGTCAAGCAAAACTAACAAGAAGCTAGAGTTTGCAAAGTAAAGGCATTAAAAACCCCAGGACGCCGGGAAGGAGTTACTTTTCAGATGCAAGCAGTGGCATCTTTCAGCTGCTCACTCCCGTTACTTGACCGTCAGTGATGACTCACAGCGGCAGAGGACACGGTCCCACCGTTACGCTCTGTAGAAGCGGTTTTGACACAGGCAGCCAACGTTTTAAAAGCAGGTCCAAAACACAGGAGCTGCTGCAGACAAAAACTAGCTCTGTCCTGGCTAAAACCAGGACAGCAGGCTTCCGTATCCCACTCAGAACGCACCTGCCTGGCGCAGCACGGCTAACAAGACTCATCTTCCTCAAGCTTGCGATCAAAAGCCAAGTGGCCTTAAACGCAGATCCCTAGCAATGTTTATTTGCTGTGACGTTCCGTACTTACTACCTGGGGAAGACACCGTGGGCTCCGCTCCGAAACATGCTTAACCTGCAGCACCTAATGGCTTCACCGTGTCTTAGGCACGTACTTGAAAGCCAGCACATACGTATCTTTGATATCGCAAGGCCTGTTACGGTATTGAGAAACAGTTTATTCTTCAAACACAAAGACCAAGATGCTGGGAAATCTGGGGAGAACATTGCTCCTGGCTTAAAGCCGCTGGGAGGGAACAGTGTCCTTCAGCAGTTTGTAGAAGCAACTAACAGCGGCCTGGGAGCCTGAGAAGCTCTGGAGCTGGGCTTGGCCTGAGACACGGCGTGGCAGGCGGTTACCGACCAGGGGCCCTGGCAGGCGACCCCGGGCCTGCAGAGGCGCTGCCTTCCGTAAGCTTTTTCGTCTCTTTTCCTTTTTTTCCTTCAAGCGCACCCTAAGGGGTCACGAAAAGGCGACACGGGGACAGCAACACCACTCGAGTCAGGACGGACCCACTCACACCGCTGCGGCTTCACCCCGGGTGTCCCCCCCCGTGGAATAACC
>KL267865.1:8955-27525 GCA_000699545.1 Podiceps cristatus | reverse complement strand
GCATTCCTGTACAGATGGGGTAACGCACAGGAAATGAGATTTATTCACGTACATTTCTACCCTGTAGGCAGCAAAAAATTTTTGCCTCACTTTTGGCATGTGATGTTCTGAAGCAGACTCCTTCATTTGTTGTCATTGCACAGGTATCAGAGAAAAAGCATCTCTCCAGGCGCATGAAATGGCTGCATTATAAATGACAATCCAAAGGGAATCAAACTGCTTTACTAGATGACCAGTGATGCCTGTCACCTCTTTGCCGGTGGCTTGTGAATGCACAGTGTACTAAAATGTAATGGTGCTTTCAATAACAAAATAACAGAATGCAGTATTGTGCAAACTCTGAGCGATTCCGCTTACCTTAGGGCATCCTTGGAGTCTGTTATAATACAGAAAGCCCCCCTCAGCTGTCATCTCCTGGGGCCCGTTCCAATTTCCATTATGGTCTAGCCTGGGAAACATGAAACAGTGCCAGAGAGGCATCCTAATCCTACATTTCATTGAACTGGGCTTCTTAAAAATATAAGCTTGTACAGAATTCAAGTGCTGTGTTTCTTCCTTGTTGGAAAATGACATAATAAGATAATTGTGTAGCAGCATTTAAAGATGTTTCAATCATAGGCTGTACCTTAAAACAGTCAAGCATTCAAATCAGTGATGTCCCTTTTTAAAGTACATATACACTCATGCATTCCAATGCACTCACCCAATGGCAGAGCAATAGCATAAAATGAAATTATAATTATGCAAGTTTAATGTTGGTGAAACAATGCTACTTTACAAGGTAAACAGCCACAGTGTTTTATAAGGCAATGGGGTTTTTCCACATATATTCTACTCTTGATAATTTCACAGGGTGGAAGATACAATTTCCCTAATGCAGTGTGTGGAGACACATGGAACCCCTTACAAATGGGATTCTCTCCTGTCTATATCCAGATTCTTTTAGGGACATATGAGTCACTAAGCTTATTCTTATCTCACCTTGTAGCTTTTTCATGCTGTCTCAGGGCTTTACTAATTGTGTTGGACCTATTGGCTCCAGAGCACTAAGCATTACCACAAGCATTTAAGCTTTGGTCAAAAAATATTTTTAAACTGGCCTTTATGCAGATTAGTAATATTATAGTCAAATATGATAACTGGAAAGGATATCCCACTTTTTTTTTTTTTTTTTATTATTTTACAATTTGAGCTATATGTTGATTTTTCAAGAACATATAACCATTGTAGCACCTAATTATGAAAATTATATTATATGACATCTAATTATAATAAAAATTTAGGGGATGTATTTTTACCTTGTGTAATGAACTTGAACAAAAATGCTTTGTACACTAATGGCTGCACTCCTTTTAAAGAAGCTAATATAACTGTTCTTCATCCCCAGGGTACAGCATAGAAATATAAAGCTCATCTTTTGGAACTCCTTTTTCAATGGGGAAAATTATAACGTATATACATTTTCACTAAAGTTAATATATACTTTTACTAAAATTTCACTATATTAAAATCACATTTTCTCTTAACTTGTAATGAAACCCAGCATTTAATAAACCAGTATTTTTTAAGGGCAGGTGTGAAAAACGCAAATTTCCTAGTCTCAGCTGCATCTTTTAACTTTATTTTCATGGCAGATCATGGCATATATCAGACTGAAATTCAGCAGATGGACTTTGTGCTAAATCCAGATGCAGTTTTCACTAACAACTAGTGGTTAAATAAAAGTATAAATAGATAGGAAAATATATTTCTGAGATTTAGGACCATATCTTTCTTCATGCAAGTTTTTGTATACAGTATGCCTTTTCAGTAAGGTATCAAAATCAGAAGTGTATTCCAAAATAGTGCATGAAAGGGACAATAAGAATTATCTAAATTAGGAAAATGCTCATTTTTTACTTGGGTTCTATAAATAAGTGGAAATATTGGACTGCTAGTGAGAAAGACAGACTAGAGTGGTGGAAGGTTCAGCTCTTATAAACACTGGAAGTCCTTGCATCACCTGTTTGTTATGATTAGGAGCTGAAAATTAAAATTTAATATAACAATGCATAAAGAAATGAATATGAATATGGTCTGAGGAAGAAAATGCTTTACATTAAAAATATTATTGCAAGGGATGTTGTAGTCCTAGGGAAGATATAACAATTTATTTTACTTTTGCAAACAGACGCTGACACACTTGACTTACCATTGCTTTGGGGATATTACTGATACAACAATGGGCTGTACCTGGAAAAAAACAGAGAAAGTCAGTGGATAAAAGGAAACCAGCCTGCTAATTAAATGTCTTAATGTATGTCTGAACATATTGCCAATAAAACAAGGCCTGCACATTTTTCTCCTGTTGCTTGAACCTTGAGACACTGTTGTCTCCATATCCTCTGCTTTCCTCAAAGCAACCAGGGTTTGAGTGTACTTCTTTTGAATGCAGCAGATACAGGCAAGTGCAGGTTAGTTACCGAGTACAGCTGCCTTCACATTTTCACTGGCTTATAAAAGCAAGCCTGTGGCTGGTTTGCAGTGTGTTGGCTTGTGTTTTGGGAAGCCAAAGTCAGAGAGCTTTAGTAAATTTGATCTTTCATATTACCATTTTGTTCATTTATTATGGTTTTTCTAATTTTTCATCACTTCTCTCTGTCAAATCAAAACAACTTGTTTATCTCCTTTTATATATTGTGAAGAAGAAATAGGCATCAATAATGTAAAAAATGGAAAGCCTTTGCTGTGTTTATTTTTGTTGTACAAAAAGTGTCAGGAATTTTAAAGATAACTTAAGCCGACTATGTCTTGTTATTCCTGCTCCTGGTCATCCTCTTTAGACTAATGAACGTTGATTTTCACATAGTAATGCTATTGGACTGGTTTTCAAACACTGTATCTCTTGCTGTTGTTGTACCTAGCAGCACACTCAGTTGTAATGTAAAATACATTCATCTGCATAAAATGAAAGGGTAATAGTTGTTTGAGAAAGTTGGGAGAAAACTGAAGGAAGATGCTTCTGCACCTTGTTTGCTTTGTTTTGATAAACAAAGATTTTTATAATAGTAAACAGCCTTTTCACAACCTACCAATCGTGGCATGATGGATTCATTCATTTGCAGTTTCTGGAACCAGCTGCTCCTATCTACTGCTGCTGCAATTAGAAAATCAGTCTGTTAAAATATAATGAATTTAATAAATCTCATACTTTCAGATTTATGTATTTATTATCTACTAGTTGTGATAGAATCTATAGCTAATATAGTTTTTTTCAAAAGCTAAATAATAATAAATAAATCAGAAGAATGTCTTGTGTTACAAAGCAAGTCTTTTTCATGGTTGTCATCTCTGGGAGAAGAAAAATTGCTGATGGGTGTAGAGAGGCAAGGATAATCTCGCTGCCTCACACACTGTTGCTAAATAGAAATAGCAGTAATAGTCTTATCTTCGCAGAAATTTTCTTATTAAGTAGACAGAGTTGGGTCAGTGAACGACCTTCTTGTTTAATGTAATAATTACATTATGTTTTCACAGAGACATGCCTTGTAGGGTTCATGTCCTAAGTATAGGAAAATCCCTAGGAAAATATGATGTACTGATTATTTTCTAATCTTTGTATGCATCATAAATAAGGGTAAGAATTATTATTCAATGTTGCAGTACAAATTTCTGATGGAGAGATATCAAGTGTTAATGAAGATTTGAAAGGAAATCATTGGCAGAGTGTAGAAAAGAATCCAAACAGCTCAATTCCAAGTTTTTTTCCTTAGTCATTTAATCATACTGATTACTTAATGTGGGCTTTGTGACTAATTTATTATGTAATTACTTTTTCTTACAGGTTTGTCTGGTTAAACTGCACACATAGACTGCGTTCACCTAAACTGTTAAGAATGGGCAACCTGATCTAGTTGCAGATGGCCCTGCTCATGTCAGGGGGGTTGGACTAGATGGCCTTTAGAGGTCCCTTCCAGCCCCGATTATTCTATGATTCTA
This sequence comes from Podiceps cristatus, assembly GCA_000699545.1. Lineage (NCBI taxonomy): Eukaryota > Metazoa > Chordata > Aves > Podicipediformes > Podicipedidae > Podiceps > Podiceps cristatus. The sequence goes on along the minus strand of KL267865.1, from coordinate 23,547 downwards.
TGATTCTATGATTCTATGAATGGGAAGGCAATCTGTCTGATACATGTTTCATGTTTTGGGTAGACACCTGGAAATGCTGCACTCTTCCTTTCAGCAAAATTCCCTTCCTCTCTATTCCTATTTTCCTTTCTTATTTCTGTTCCCATTTTCCTTCCTTATTTTTATTGTGTATCTTTTTTCTCACCCGTTCTGAGTAGTCTATCTATTTTATCCTTCAAAGAGTGGATCGAGAGACACCTGGCAGCCAAGACCAGGCCAAGGTCAGGAAGCAAAAAATTATGTCCACAGCCAAAGCAGCATTATCCTCTCTATCACTGCATTGATGTTGGCAGATGTTTGTTCTTCTCATGGGGAAGATTCTCCAAGGGGGAAACTCAGAGCTTGAACAGACTTCAGGAGCATCCTGGCCCCTTCAGCTCTGCAGCTGGCATGCTGTGCAGAAAAAAGGAACTGTAATTTGCCTGGATATAGTCCACCTCTCTGCACTATTGGCAAAGCCTATGTTGCAATAACCCAAGGCAGTAAGAAAACGAGTGAGACTACATTCAATTCTTTGGCATGTGTTATTTTAAACTTGCCTTCAGCAGAACTATGTCTATCAGTGGGTTGTCCAGAAAGCAGCTTTGTAAGAATACTTCTGTTTGGGCTATATCACATACCAGAGGGGGTTGGGTCTGGTAAAGGAGGTAGAGTTCAGATTTTGCATTGTATTGCTTCCTTCACTTCCTTCCCCTCCCATTGTCGCTTCTACCTCCTACCCCTTAACCACAGCACTTTTAGTGTCAGGCTTCCTAGGCAGCAGGTATCTCCCACTCAAACTTCTCTATCTAAAAGATTGTTTAGTGACTCCTCCCTAAACATTTAAGGGATGTTAGATAGCTGCATTTTGCCTCACCGAAGTGAGGAGAAATGAAAATACCTAGCTTGTTTATCAAGAGAAAGGCAGATAGGAAATGCTCATAAGTTAACAATGCACACATCTCATTCTAGAACAATCTTCCAGTCAAAAAGGTAGCAAACACCCTGATATATTATATTTATCTTAATATCCTCACCACATAATGTTATCTACAATGTAGTTAACAGACCATTAAGTTCTATGACCCAGAGATCTCTCTCCAGTCATATACAAGTGCAATGATTTGTCAGATAGGATTTATTTACTGACTCCAAGATATAAAAAAAATTATTTTTTTTTTACTTACAACATATTACCAAATATTACAACATATTACCAAATATTACAACATATTACCAAATAGAGGAAGGACAGAAAGGATCTAGGAATTGTCTCAGGCAAACAGATATACCTCCAGATTATTTTAGCCTGTTCCATTAAGATAGAGAACTTCCCAAATTAGAATATGTAAATCAAGCTGTTACTCTCAATGGGAGAGGCATTTCTTATCCATTGTGATCATAAACATCAATATTGCCTGAATTTTAGAAGACATTAAAAAAAAGCAGCAAAGTAAAAAATAAATCTATTATTAATTCAGATGTTCAACATTTCAAAGAAAACACTTTATGATGAAGAATTAACCAAAGATTGATGAGTATGTTATTGGTTGGGCTATGTGAACATGATAGCAAGAAAGGCAAATTTGTGCCTTCTGTCAAATATAAAATGCTCACTCCGTAGAAACTATATGTTTGCATTAAAAGCTTCTGAGGCTTTTTTTTTTTTTTTTTAACAAGTCCCGATCTAAAGGATGTTTTCTCAAGAAAGAAAAGAGAAGGTGGAGAAACTCAGAGTCCTGATGTGTGAAAGTCTTGTATCAGCAGCAGTCAGGAGATAATACAGTTTTGGTTGTTTTGACAAAGTATCTGGTTCAACATCTTTTGAGCAGGCATTTTAGCTTCTCAGGATTTTCAGCCTCTATAAGAAATTTAACTTAGATATCCATTTTAAAATTTGGTTTTATTTGTTTATTTTTATTTTGATGCACTTTTTCAGCCCTTGTACTTGAGCTTTGTCCCATAAGAAACCATAATTGCAGCTGTCTTCTTCTGTCTGTTAATTTTAGCCGAGTATAAAAGTGTTGCCACTGTTTTGAGGCTCTGAGATATGATCTTACCTACTCCTCAGTCTAAGTTCTCTAGCTAAAATACTGGCTCCTTCCAAAGTGGCAGAAAAGTTCCATTCCAGAAGTGGAAATATGGTATTTTAGATGAGTTTCCTCAGTTTTTCTTCCTTTATTCCTGTTTAGTTTTAGGACTGAGAGAGAATCTCTGTCAGTTTAAGACAGAAGAGAACTAAAGAAAGGAAAAAACAAATTAGTAATAGTAATAATAATGAGAAATAAACAAAGGCCCATAATGAGTGTCAAATAAGTCTTTTTACCAGATAGTTTGCAAGAGAATAAAGAAAGGAATCTGAGCAGAATGGACTATCTTAGCTGGCAGAAGAAACCAAGGCTTGCCAGATGGAAGTTAGTATGTATACCTCAAGAATCAGTTTCACATAAATTCAAACTTCAGCTAACACCATCAATTTACATTTGATATGACATAACAGAAAAGAAAAGTTAAAGGAATACCTGTGTTAAAAAGATCTTTTTCCTTTAACCCCAAACTAAAATAAACTCAATATATTTATATTCTTACAAGGAGGATCTTAAATGTTCCTTGTTTTTCTTTCCCCCCCCCCCCATTCTCAGCATCATAGTTGTATATTTAAGTCTCTTTCTGTGCTCTCTAATTATTTTCTTCATCTGCAGTCTATTTACTCCATAGATATTTTTTATTGGCCATCACAGCAAAATAACTTTATTCCCAACAATATCCTGAGAACATTATGCCCAAATATCAGAGGGCTCCAGTTGTAACAAGGAAGTTTTTTCTGATATGCAACCATTCATCCTTCCTATACAAATGGAGCAACATGATTGCTTCTTCAAATGTTTGTGCAGCTTTTTGAACTAATAGTGCAGAAATTTTTAACAATTTTGGTTTGGGTATAGTATGTGAACCTGCATTATGACAAGGGGATCTGAGTGGTCTTTGTAGAAGAGCTTCTGGGAGGAAGACAAGGAACATGCATTTTCTGCTTCAAAGGAGTTATGCATTTCATGGAGTGCCACAGAGAGCTAACTTGGGTGTCACTTTATTAAGGAATTTGAACTTTTTAAATGTGTCTGTGGCTCTCTTTTGTCCCATTCACATTTCTTGTAATGGAGAAACCTCGTTTGGGATGTTGCAGCTACAGCCAATCCTTGTTTCCTGAGGCTAAAGAGGGAATGATAATCGGAGTCAAGAGAAGTTTAGCAAATTTTTATTTCATTCCTTTTAACATTCTGGGGGCATTAAGAGGAGGGGTGAAGAACAGTTAATTAGAAGTGAATAACCAGATCCGTGTAAGTGTTTAGTTAGTTCAGCTTGTGACTCATGTCTGCTGTGTGCAAACAACTGAAGACTCATCTTGCGAGAGGAGACCTGTTACTTTAGTAGTTGAGGTTTTCCTGTGAGAAGCACAGAACAAAGGACTTTGACAATTGGATTTCTTCTTGAATATCTTCTATTCCCCTCAAGAAGAAAGATGAGAGAATTTAAAGATTGGTCTGAATCTTTAAATGAACTCAGTCAAGGAGTTCTCAGGGGTTCTCTCTCTTATCTCTGGACAGGGTCTTCTTACATGCCATATATACTGAATTAATAAAATGATAGACTGCTACTTCAGGATTTTTTCTGTACTTATTCCCTTCTGAGTCTGAATGTCAGTTATGACTTTTTGTTTCTTCAAGTTACTCAGAATAAAATCCTGTAAGACGATGACTGCGAAAGGGTAATTTCACATTATGAAAATTCATAGGGTTGATTTAATAAAACTAGCCGTGTACAGTATTTTAACTATGGAATCCAACTTGAAACATTGCTGCCAGTAACAATCATAGGGTCTTATTATGATATCAGGACTTCATTGTGTATCTTGTCGGGGACAGAGCATGTCATGCTGCTGGAATCTAATGGCTACACTATAGCACAGAGGTCAGCCCCTGCAGGTTTGATTAGAGCTTAAAAAAAAGCTAAAACCCTCAAAACTATCAGTTATATCCTCTGCGAGTTAGATAACCCTTGTCACATTTTCTTAAAGGATATTTTCAAACCATATTTAAAGTATGCAATTGATGCAATTTCACATCTAAAAATCTGCATGGTCAAGGAAAAGGAAATTAAGAAGAGAATTAATTTGGTCACACATTTGTGGAGTGTAAACCCAGGAATCCCAAAGCTATTCTTAAGATACAAGACTAACCCATAATATTTTCAAGGCATGGATCTGTTCTTATAACTCATACTTACGTTGATGAGCATTTATATGTCTGTATACATGCCTTTTGCAGTTATGATAAATGAAGCTTTCTTACTGTAACTTTAACTGAATGGAATGAAGATAGGTTTGATTTAAACCAAGACAACTCTTTATAAGTCTCAGTAGTTTAAGACCAGTTTTGCAGGGGGTATTTTTGGTGGTGGTGGTGATTTTGCGTCTTTAAATATATTGAGATACCTTGAGAACATGCAGAGATGAAGTTTTCAAAATAATTCAAAAGCTGACTGTGAGTGCAGGAGTAGCCCACCAATCTAATATATATATATAATTTGAAGCATCTAGGACCTCATACAGACAGATGTTAAGACCTCAGATGGATAAATATCTGTCTTATCTATGAATCCTTGATAATACACAGGATTCTTGTAGAATTGGCTGTCTTTGCCTATAGAATAGGTCTTGCCAACATAAGACTAGTATGTCCAGGTTATATAGGTAATTACACAGAATGTCTCATTTCTTAGGTAGGATTTATAAATGTGAAACTATTTAATGAAAAGTTAATAGTCATCTTTGTAGGATTTCTGGTTTGGCCTAATCCTTTCTTCCCAAGAATTTGTATGTAACGAAGTGTCCAAGACTCCACTCTTCTTCCTTCCAAGGCCTGAGACTTGAAAGGGAGAGCTGAGGAAGGACAAACCAGATGAAAATTCACCTTGAAGTTCATGTGGCAACAGGTGTATTCATTTCTAGATGGATTCCCTCCATACTGGTCCCTCTGCAGCATGTATGAGCCTGATAAGACATGAAACTGCAAGAAATGGGCTCTGAAAGGAAGAATGAAGCAGAACCCAGAAATGCCAGGCAGAGAGCTTTCCACCAAGTGTTCTGGCATCCATATGTAAACCCAGATTAATTTAACTGAGAATTTGCCTGAGCACAGTTTCCCTAATGTTTGTTACACATAGTTAAAATATAGTTTTTAACCCTTTGTCTGCAAAGGATTCTAATATAAAGGACAAATATATCTGCTTTGTGTTCATTCAGCTTAAATGTAATGAGAGTATGGGAATGTAGTGGCATAGATTTAAAGCAGGCAGTTGTGGGTTATTTAGTTTAGACTTGATCCCCCAAAATACCCCTTTTAACAAAATGGGTAAACAAAAATCAGCATATTCTTAAATCTCATTGACTTTATTGGCTGAACATTTAAGCACAGGCTTTCAGAATTTACAAAACTGAAGCCTGTCAAGGTATTCACTGACAGATGGGCTGGTTAAAAATATGTTTACCTCTCCTACCTATTTCTTGGATCAGATTCAACAGTTCCAGAATCAGAAAATGAAAATATTTGTTTAGAATGGGATAATTTCTAAATATATGATTTATTTTCTATCAGTGCTATCCTTCAGGAAGAAAATGGCAACAAAAGGAAAAAAAAAATCAAAAGCAGAAACCCCTTTCTCTGGCTTTGTGACTCATTCCAGGTAAATGATTGATTCACGGTAGCTCAGAATCAAATCTAGTATAACCCAGAGTTGTATCAGGGTGAATTTGGCTATAAAGTATTGCTCATTCCTGGAAGCATGAGTAGCAAAGCAGTGATTCAACAAACAATCTCTGTGATAGTTTGTATGAGAATTAACATTTCAGCGAAGTAACAAGGTTTATGTAAAAAAAGGGTGGTTTGGAGTTTTTTTGGTGGTTTGTTTTGTTTTTTTTTTTTTTTTTTTTTTCCCCCCCCCTACACTAATCTGGGAGAGACAGTGAATATAAATCATCTTTCTCTTTGTGTATTCACTCTCAATTCATTTGTTGCAATACAGAGCTAAAGCTGCTTTTTGGAGCAGCTCATACTTTAGCATATTGAAGACTTTCAGAAATTAAAGCTTTTCAAAATGTAATTTCTTCCAGGAGGCAGGGAGGGAAAGAATCTTGCCAGACGTTCATCTTGTTAAAGAATGACTGAATGATTTATAAAGTAACATTCAAACTGATTTCATTGTTGAGGCTGGAGCAGATCACATCCTGAATTTATTGCAGATTGGGCTAGATTAATCTGCAGGCCAGCATTTCTCAGCTACAAGCTTTGCTGATTCCACCTCTCTCTCATCTCTTTTCCTCCTCTTCCATCACCCCTTCCATTCCCCTTCCTCCTTCCCTTTCTGCCATATTTTTTTCCTCCTCAGCTTCAAAACAAAGTGGATTAATTTTGATTTAGTTTGAAGGGGTAATAGAAGTCACATTTTTCTTTCTAAATCTTTCTGCTAATAAAGGGCAGTGCTTGGATATTTCTTTAGGTTTATTCAAAGCTCTCACACTTGCCAGAGCAGGTGATGAAGAGTCCATGTGAGTTCGATTCAGCAAGCCATTGAGAAATAGGTCGTAGTTTTCAGGAGCAATAAAGGTTTGGCGTGGGTAGATCCTGAGATGGAGCTTTCAGTTATCATATGGCACATCACTCATTAGTGATTAAGCCTCAGAGGCTTCAAAACAGTGACCATTTCATGGAAGATAAAGAGTATATTGTATACTTTCACCTCTTCAACTTTCTTTGTGCCTTCAATCATGTTTTCTTGTCTCTCCTTTAAAACAATATCTTTAGAAACCTCCTTTCTCACTTTGTCCATTTACACTATCTGAAATGAGATCCTACCCCTCCAAAAAACTCCTTTCCAACATTCATAACGAAAATCACTCAAATTTAAGAGCTGCAAAAAAGATTTTCAACATTTTAATATGAATACAAAGAAACTTAATCCATTTTTTTTAAAAAAGTGTTCTCCTTCCCATCTGTCAAAGTGCATAAGCCTCCTTCCCAGAAAGCATATCCCTGACGGTAGACACCAGAAAACTAGTTAGAAACTGTCTATCTTTTTATAGCAGTAATTGTACAGCGTTCGCTAGAGTTGCATGACATTTCGTTTGGACTGTGCCATGCAAAACTTAATGAAGTTTACACTTTTGATGTTACTGAAGATATTTTAATTTTGATACCTTGACACATACAGATTTCCTTCTCTTAAAGTCTTGCTTGTAGTATTGGAAGCTCAAAGGAATCTTGAAAATTTATCATATTTGAAATGAGGATGCAATAATGCATTTGTATATGCATTTCTATTGTACAAAACTCCTTGTTTTTGTTTTCCCAATGTTGTGCTGTACCCTAGATGTCATCCTGAGGTAAGGAGTAGGAGCAATTGTTTAATCCCCACTGGGTTTCCATGTGAACAAATGCATTCTGGTCTAGGAGAGCACATATCTTCAATAGCTGTATTACCAGAAGGCGGCAAGATAGAGGAGCGTGGCCCACTTGGCAGCCCAGGATCTGGGGCTCCCATTCCTGCCCCACTGTTTGCAGGGGGAGGCAGGCAGACCACTGAACTGCAGCAGGCTCAGAGGCTGATTAAGCTTTCCTCTTCTTCATTGTGCTCCTCTTTTTCCATTCGTTTATGCTACAGAGTCAAAACAAAACATTTGCGCACAAGTTTTGGCAGATGTAAAAATCAAAATCTTTTAACCCGGTCTCAAAGCCTGGAAGGAGAGAGGGAGATGTTGATCCACAGAGAGGTGTCAGAGCCACAGTGCTCCTTAGGAGGACTGCTGGGGCATTTCCAGGTTTCTCTTTGTTTAAAACTATGCTGACATTTGAAATCTAGCTAATGTGAGAAGAATTCATAAACTGATAGCATGCAGTGCTTCTCTTGTTAAGGGTTAATTATTATGTGTCTTTCCTTGCACCATATGGTGGACTTTTGTTTGCTCTAAAATACCTCTCCTTTCAACAGCTCTGCAGATTAGAAAGTAAAGCTCATTAGCTAACGAACGCTATCATTTTTACTTACTTGTGATTTACATTGCCTTATATTATTTTATATGCACTTGAATCATTATCAAGTATAACTAGATCCAGTTAATGAAAATTAGTGTTTAATATTTCTTTTTAAAAAAATTATGTTCTCCTCTCCTCTCCCTTTTCCTTCCCCTTTTCCCCTTTTCCCCTTTTCCCCTTTTCCCCTTTTCCCCTCTCCACTCCCTTTTCCTTCCCCTTTTCCCCTTTTCCCCTTTTCCCCTTTTCCCCTTTTCCCCTTTTCCCCTTTTCCCCTTTTCCCCTTTTCCCCTTTTCCCTTTCCCTTGTTATGTAGATGTTCATGAGCATTCATGATGATGAATTCTGGCAAACATAGGATAATGGAAAATTTTAAATATTGCGCATATGTTACCATGCCATATATGTTACAATATAAAGGGTTATATTGTTCATATAACATTAACGTGCTTTAGGAGCTACTGGAAACAACCATTATTGTAATATTAAAATATTTATACCATTGCTATTGTCATTGCTATGCACTACTGGTAATATTGGTCTAGATATACTGCTGACATTATTGATTATTAATGATAGAGTAAGAAAGGGAATTCTGCCAGTACTTTAAAAATAGTCAGAGAAATGAAATCTGAATTCTTGTAGCATAGTTGTGGTACACAGTTTTTGAAAGCATGCCTTTGTTGGAACTAGCTTTAAGTGATTGTTTATCCCATTTGCTACTCCATTTTCATATTTTTCTGGATATCTTTATGCTTTTTCTACTTAGGACCCTTCTTTTCCTGGCTTATTGTTTCAAGAATCTTTAGTCCAAAATCTTAGATAAGCCCTGTTACACTGAACGTTGTTTGTGATGTCACAAATTAACTTTATGATTTTTCTGCAGGGCTGAGTCCTGCTATCCAAGATGGAAATAGAGGTAGCCTATCTCGTTGCATACACCTATTTCTGATAAAGAAAGAGAATGGCAAGGAATGATCTATAAAGTGAGAGAAAGTAGATATAATTCTGTTCTTTTTTCTGTTATGAATGTGCCTTATTAAATCCATGGAATCACTAGATTTTTCCCCTTATTTTTTGGAAGTATGCTTAAAATTATCTCTCATCTGCAGAGCCATATTTGACTACCAAAACTAGCTGAAAGACAGTGTCATTATCAGGGTATTTTTGCATACTGTTTTTTCTTTTCTTTTAGAATAGTACTGAAAGGCTCCCATCAGACTTCAGACTGACTACATTAGTCATTAGATACACATATGAAAATGTGTTCTCTAACCCAGAAAGCTTTTACTTTAAGTAACAATGGCATGTTTTGCCAAGGACAAGGTGAAATGCTAATGTCCTGTTTACCAGTCACTCCAATGTACTGCACAGTGAAGTAGACAAATGTCCTTACTCTGAAGGACAGCTTTATGATTCTAATTTCTGGAACTTCCTGAGTAATTAGGACATGCTCATTTATTATGCCAATTTACAATGGTTCTGTCCGGGAAACAATACGGATTCTTCAAATTTCTTTCCACCGTTTTAGATGAAAACCTTTATCTGGTGGTTCAACACACATTTCCCATGTCTTCTTTCTTAAATCTCTGCTATAGACTCTTTTTGGTTTTTTATTAGGCATGACAGAGAAAACGTTACATAGCTTTTGAACTTTAGATTAAGAAAAGCAGTCTAAAGTTAGTTGAGTGTCTACAGGTTTATTTGAGGTGGATTTGATGCATGTCTTATGTGAAATTTCTGGGACTTGGAAAATTTTAACCCAGCATATTTTTGTGATCTAGAGTAGTAAAAACATTGCTTCTCTGGAAGACTGATGAAGTGCACATTTAACCAGACTTCAGGTTAAAAACTTTACAGTAAAACCCAGAAAAATATATTTGTGCTTGCTAAACAAGTATTGTACTAGTCATTTTTGATTGTTGTGATTTTTTAAAGAGATAGTTCTAATATTAGAAATAGTTCTAATATTAAAATAGGAGAAATAATTACCAGGGAAATAGTCTCATGACAATGAGAGGTTTGCTGAAATCAGATATATTGCAAAGGATTGAATAGTATTCTTGCTTTTGGGGTTATTTTTTTTATGGGGGAGCTAAAACCAAATTAATAAATAAGTACATAAACCAAATAAATGATTGATAGAAATTTTTGTCAATGTATTTGTAACTAGGTGATGCATTCCTGTATTTTAAAGAAATATTATTCATTAAATATATGTGCATTATATATTCAAAGTTATATTATATAAAGCAATAATATATATTAGAATAGATATTCATTGCTATATGATTGACTTCTATAGTACTTATTTTTTAATCTTAGTATTATGAATCATTTGACATAGTACAGAATTTTCTTTTCAAAGAATACCCTAGGGCTTCAATGTGTACATATAACAGACATATGCCTTACTGACTAGCACACCGAGTTACTTCTTAAGATGTGTAAGTTATATTACTGTATTCTTTAAAAAAAATGTTCATATTGTAATAAAGAAAAACAAATCTTATGTGTAACATCAGAACATATAAACTTAAATTCTGGTCTGAATCAGTCATTCAAGGAATTGTTTAACATTTGGCTTAATTTTTGTCACTATGCAGGAAAACAAAACAGTTTACCAATGTAATACATAAATAGAAATTAAGATATATCATTCCCTGGCACTCTAGTGATCTGTGTTGGCTAAAAACCTAACCCTATATCCCCGTGGCAAAGATTTATATTTGAAAATAAAGAGCAGGGAAAGTATCCTTTCAGTCGTTACTTTTAAAATGAAATGGTGGCAGTCACTTTTTCTTCTGCCTTGGAAAGTCTGTTCTGTATCAGGTGGCGGGATCTCAAGAGCAAGATTCATTTTTGGTGAATAAAAAGAGTTATAATGACTGTAATTAAGGGAAGGTATTTCATACACAGCTGTGATATGGAAGTGTTAGGGAATCTCACCTACCCACTCGCTAATTTCTGAGATATATTCCAGCTCCTCACACTTGGTGTCTACTCGTCCTTTTACAGAGTAATTGTCACAGGCGGAACCAGTAGTTGCTAAAACATGTCGTAAGTTTTCTTTGCAATGCAGGACATGTAGTGATTTTACTATGAATTAGCTTTAACCTGTAAAAGGAAATAGCAAGAGTAAATGGGTGTAATTAATAAGTAAAAACTGAGTCTTCAATGTGCAGCATTGTGTAACCTAAAATCATACAAGCAGTAAATGTTAGAATGACATTTCTGAGACAGTTTCCTTTGAATGGCAGGAGCATTTTCTCCTTGAGCTGTGACTAAGGACTAGATACACAGAGGAGAAACCTATTTGGAAGAGATACACAGCCAGCTCACGCTCTTGTTTTCCTGCATTTTGTTAGCATATATCACTAGATTGATGCTTACACTTGAACAGACCCAGCTTTTAGCAGAAACAGCACTGTGAATTGAGTGCCCTGAATTCTCCTCTCACCTTCTTTTAGAAAGGGATGCCACCATTTCCACAGTTAAGAATTAAGGAGTAAGGAAATAAAAAATTGAGCAAGCAAACACTGTTAATTCCAGCCTGAAATACTTTTTCATTAGGCAGTTGTTCAATGTTATATGTTTTGTTTGGTTTTATCCCATATGCTAGCTTTGCTGACCTTTGTGGCAAGCTTTAGCCAACCAAGATTGGAATTGCACAGTAGATCATATTTTAATCAAAAAACCTGCTTTTCTAGACTCCCCTGGGACAATATATCTGTGTAAGTTAAGTCACATACACTTTCTAGATAAGGATTCAGGTCTAGTTTTAATCCTTTTCAGTTTAGCACCTAGCCAGAAGTCTGTATGCTAGTGATAAAGTGGTGTTTTTTTGTTTTTTTTTTTTTTTTTTTTTTTGTTTGTTTTTTGTTTTTTTTTTTAACTCTCCTAAATCCAACAGCAAGACATAGGGATGTTAGATCAGACTGTGTCTTTACTCTAAGGAGTCTTAGAGACTTTATTTTTAACTTTGGTGTGCCACTTAGGGCCTAATATTGCGTGATGATGAACCCGGGTTTTCTGGTCTGAAGTCACCATTAGAGCATGAGGCACTGAGACACCTTCCAGTCACGGGTGCAGATGCTGATGCTTAAACTACTTCAGTTCCTCAGCCCCATTTTCTATGGAAATCTGTAACAGTTAAGAAGGCTCTATTTCTATTAGTACTGAAGATTCTTGTTTTCTGAACTTTTTTTAATCAACATGCTTCAAAAGTAATATTTCACAGAATATGCTAATAAATGTTAATAAACAATACATACTTCAAATGGAATTATGACTAAGAAAATTTAGATCCTTAAATGAGACAAGCTGTTTAAAATATATTAATACTTGCTATGGTAGCACCTGGTTACTGTAAAACCTGCACTGCATTTCTCAGGCTTAACTCCAAGTGGGCATGTTACTTTTTTTTTTTTTTTTTTTTTTTTTTTTGTCAGGGAGACATAATGTAGTGATTTCTTTTATTATCAGCATAACTTTGGTGGATTTTGCTTAGTTGTTTCTTGATATATATTTTTGGTGGGTTTGGGGATGATAATTATCTCAGCAAATTCAGTTCTCTATTTCTTATGAATAAAAGAACATTAAAATGAAAAATTACAGTGTTTTCCCATGAACACCTCTATGTGCAGAGATCTGTAGCTAGCCCAAGAAAGAGTAGTATTATCTCAGGACAGAAAGATTCATTAATTGGCAAAAATCAATGTCTTTGCAATATAAAAGTCTAACAGCATTTATAAATATGCTGCCATTGCCTCAATAAAGATGTGATAATCAGAGGGTCACCAGTTTAACACCTTTTTGTTTCTTTTGTGTCAGTTATGCACAAGTCATTTGTAGTATTGATTGTTCCTGGTGAGCAGAATTATTTAACTGGTGAGCAGTTAAAACAAAGCAGGTATATTAGCTTCTATTCATGGCTGATGTTGCAATGAATCAGGTAGGCTACAAAATCAACCAACCAACAAAAAAAGTGCCAGTTGATATGTCTTGAATGAAAGCCCATAGCACAGCCTTCATTGTACAGAGAGTTTAAGTTAAAAAGCCGTACCCTGATGGATACATAGGTGAGGTTGTTGTTTGCCTCAGGGCTATTTAAAAAAAGAAAAAAAGAAAAAAAAATTAAAAAATAAAAAAAAAAAAAAAAAAAAAGATGGAAACACGAAGTCAGTAAAGAAAAATATATGTCTAAAAGAGAAATAGTTTTACAGAGTGCATTAAATAAAACATTGTTAAGACTGGCAATTTCAAAAGAACTAACTTGAAAAAAAAATTGGAAAAAAGAAAAAAAAGGCACATAAATTTTATTTAGAAGAAAACTGTGTTTGAATACTATGACAAAAATTGAAAGAAAAAGAATGAGAACAAAAATGAATTTCATTAAAATCTCAGTTTTATTCTAGTCATGTAATTTTATTTATTTATTTTTTTAATTTTAATTTATATCTGTGATTTAACACAAGGCTGGATGATTCCAGTCATTGAAAGATATAATTTGTTTTCCCAGCCGTTGCTGGCAACATTCTTGTCTTGGGGCCTCTCTTGCAAGTGGTACACACCACCTGCTTTCCAGTCCCTAGTAGTATAGATCCTATCTACTGGGTAGATTTAGGTCACTGCGCCCAAACTGAGAGGGATGGAGAGTGGTACCATGTCCTATATATTATTTTAAAGTGAATTCACCATTTACAATTGAAAAGATGGAAGATAATTGTAGGATGTGAAAAAAGAGCCCAATTTGAACAATCTCTGTTCAAACGTGGTTGTCTCTTTAACTACTGAACACCAATACATCCCTGTTTTACCTGTGTAACTTTTAATCCTCTTCTTCTTCTGCCATGAACAAAAATCACAGAGAAAAGTCTTCTGTAGTAAGGTATCCTGTAGTAAATGAAAGTTTAAGTGAGGTAGGTTTCAGTTAAGTTACAGTTAAGTAAAAGTTTTCTGTAATAATGTTAGAAGAGGCTTAGAAGTATAATTTCCTGAGATTGTTCTAAATGATATGTAAATTTTGATCACCTCTCATACTCATCCTTCAGGTGGCTTGATATAGCTTTCCTTATGATGCCTCTATTTTACTATATTTAAGAATTTTGCCTTTTCCATGCTTTTTGGTTCTTTTACAGTAGACAGGAAAATTCAGATCAGTTTTATCAGTCATTCATAGCAAAGAGATAATAGGATAACAGGTACTTAGGAGGAAGGCTGACCTTTCTTCTCCTCTTGTCTGTATTATTTTCAAAAGAGAAAGAGAGGCTTGCCCATCTCAGCTTCCATTCAGAACAGACTATGGCTCTATCCAGGAAAAATTGATGCAGGCCAGTGGACATTTCTGAACCTCAAACTCATACATTTTGTTCTCAAATGAAATGATTCTCTTCCAAAGTTCTGATTCCCGGCAAAGGGAATTCGCTGTGGAGACAAAGGAAAGAAGGGAGATTTACTCTTAGTCCTGGAATGACTGGGGCAAAGGGTG
>KL267864.1:61680-75044 GCA_000699545.1 Podiceps cristatus | reverse complement strand
GAGCGGCTGCGAAGAGTGGCTTGTGGCAACAGCGTGGGGGCCTCAGAGCCCTTCTCCTCTGCTTCATTTTGCTGTGTCTTATCCTCAGGGCAGTTGGTCTCGCAGTCACAAACTGCATGTGGCAGACATTCCCCAGACAGCTGGGCCAGGTAACCTCTGTTCTCCACCTCTGCACTCAGGTTGGGAGCCCAAAATCATGTGTGGCTGCAGCTCCACCCAGACAGAGCTGTTTATTTTTGAAGCAGCTGGGAGATGCTGTGAGAGAGGTGGGTGAAGTTCAGCTGGGATTATTTTTAATATACTGTGTCTAGAGGGACATTCAGCGTTCCATTTGATTAGAGCTGCTTTTTCCATCCCAAATGTCTGCTTACATTGAGTGAAGTCCCTGCCATTTTCTGTAACTCCTCATCCATTTCCACTCCCCCTTTTTGGCTGCCCCTCAGAATGCTTAGTTTGGGGCCAAGCCCCTGTGGCAGGCAACGCGCTGTGCCTGGGCAGCAGGAAGGCCCCGCCCCGCATGCTGTTGTTACGGCTTCTTCTCCATCTGCCGCACAGGATGAAATCTACCTTCTAGCGGGCAATTCATCATTGTAGTTTGTGACAACACAAAGCTCTCCTGTTGACGTATCTGAGCATGTCCCCTAGCTGAGATACTACTTTACCCAAAGCTTGGGGAATTAAGCTGTATTACTGTATTTATACTGGGCTGTAGCTTTGCTCTGAACCCTCTGTCAGTCTATAGAGAGAGACAGTAAGTGTGGAGTCAGCAAGTGGGCTAGGCTGAACCTGGAGGACCGAACACTCACCTCCTCATTCTGCCTCTGGCCTGCATGTGACTTGGGTTGACTCATGTTGGCTAGTTTTGGCTTTTGGGTTCCTGACTGGACAGTGAGGCTGAGAGTACGCCCAGCCTCTTAAGGATGCTGAGGAGATAAAGGCACTAATGTTGGTATTCCTTGCTATTACTTGCTATTAGTTGCTATACTTGCTGTTAAGGAGAGACAAATAGTAGTTAGGGGTTGATGGACTGCCAGATTTCCCCCTCACTCACACCTCCACCTTCTGAAACCACTTGGATGTCACCACAGCCTGATATTTCTAAGCACTTGAGTGTGTATGTGTGTGCATGTGTGTGACACTACAGCATCTCTTTTACTGGATTCAAAACAGATGTTGAGATGACAATTTGATCCCTGAGTGGGTGGAATCTGGGCTGTAGCTCGCAGTGGAGTGTCCGGCCAAGAATCTCCAGGCCTTTCTCTGATATTAACAGGACCCCCTGGAAGTTTGGGAAATGTTGCTACATCAGTGTGCAGCTGGAGAAGCCAAAGCTCTTGAAACAGGGCGGGCTTGCTCAGCGTGGAAGAGCGAGTCGGAGCATGAGATCTGTAAGCCTGTCTTCCCTGGCCAGACCCCTAGGTGGAGACGTCCCTACCACGTTTGTGAAAAATGTGGCTCTATGAAAATATATTTCCTAGTGGTTTCTAAACGACCTGCCAGTGAAAGCGCAGACATTCTTCCCACTGGTTTCACAAGGAGTCAGAGCTGGACAGTGGTATGGGAAGGGGCTTCTTGGTTTAGTAACAGGGTATGAGAAACAGCTTTTAGAAGGATTGCTCCTTTTGGGCTGCTTCCGCTTACCGAGTACCCTCTCTCCCACGCTGGGAAGAAGTACAGCAGGGTGGTTCAGAGCTCCCGAACATCTTACTCGCTAGCGCACAAGGGTGCTCTGCCACTCTGCAAATCACGGGGAGCCCAGAGGTGACCATGCTTGCAACAGCAGTTCGTGCAGCTCTAACACCTCTGTGGCACAGTGGTGGTGATAGCCCTAAGGCCCCGAGCGGCTTGTTTTCAGCTGCCTCCACCCTGCATCTGTCAGCTTGCTTCATTCTGCCTCAGCACAGAGGATCATAAATACAGATTAATCTCTGTCCACAAACTTAATTTTGCTTAGACAAGGATTCTTCAGCTCGGAGGGGGGAAAAAGAAGGCAAGTATTGCTCGGTGCCTGGTGGATATTATATCTCACTACTTTAATGTACATTTGACCTTACTTGCCTCTGCTCTCTGTACTCGTTCTTCAAGTAGAAGGATATTAATGACTTTGACTTCAACCCAGTTCTCCCTTCCTCCTTTCTGCCTTTTTCCTAAGTTCTGACAAAGAGGTCAGACATAAACTCTGAATCAGTGTCCAGTCACACACTGGTATGTCTATCCCTAATGTTCTACATAGCTTCAGACTAAGGTGGCTGAGGTTGCTGTGAGTCACTGCAAGAGGATCTGTGGCTCTGATCCTTTGAGGAGCAAATGATGGAGGTGCACCGCCTCTTGAAGCCCAACAGAAAGCAGTAGCAAATGTGCAAATTCTGTCTGTTCTTATGGAAGGTGAATCTCATGCACACTGAATCAGAGATGATAGAAATACAGAGGGTGCAGGTTAGTTGCTCCCCTCCAATTTCTGGCCTGTGGCATGCTGGTGTCCAGTTCTGAGAACTGCTAATACCACACAGGAGAAATTGTAAGTGTATGGCTTCTAATGCCTGATTTGGCTACACGCTCAGTAGTTACATCTTGTTTCACAGAAACCAGGAAAATAAAATGTATTGCTCCAGAAGCTCCGATCCCAGGGTCTTACATGCTAGGTGAATCATTTATTGCCCTTTGCAGTACAGAAGGTCCAGGACACACAGTTTTACTGTCCTGCAGTTCTGATCTCATCCAGTTCAGGGAGTGGGCACGTGCCTGTGACTGCCTGCAGACATGCTCATCACCAGATCTAATGCAGCCCCCTCACTGGTACGAAGTGACAAACCGTGACTAAATAAAGCAAGCATGTGAGGCATAGAAAAGTTTGGGAAGGTGCTGTTTTAGGGAATACAAGCATTCAGGAAAGTGTTCAGGTTTTAAGTTTAGTTTTGCTCTTAAGGCAGGGGGAGGCTTCCCTAAACATGGTGTCTGTGAGGAGATCAGGGATCAGGGGCTGCACAGCCCATTTCCCTAGCTGGAGGTGCATGGGTGTTCATGGAGGCATGAAAAATGTCACACAGGGCTGGGTCACTGCTGGCAACAGAGCTTGCTTTCACTGATGCATGTTAGCTGGAGATCTTTTAAAGTCATTAACATATCTGAATGTGATGGAGACCCCAACATCAAGTCGTCTTCTCTGCTGGTTATCTTTTTGCTGTATTCTCATGATGGCATGGATTTGCCAAAGGAGAAGATATGGCTCAAGGGGCTGCAGCTCCCCTCCACCCCAGGTCTCCTGACTGATTAATGCACTGCTCATACTGGAAGACCAGTCATACAGTGGCATACCTTCCCCCCACGTCCAACTAAAGAAAAAACACATGCTCAAAATATCTATACCTCTCCTTTCTTGGAAATGGCATGTAATTCACAGCCTTAAAATACTAGCTGGAAAGTTGTTAGGGTTTTTTTTTTTTTCTTCCTTTATTCTTTTTTTTTTTTCCTGTTGACAATGCCCATTGGCAAAAGTCCATCAAATAACAAATGAGGTGATGAATGCAGCTGGAGTTCAGCTCTAAGACTGAAGTTCCCCCTATGTTTGCCCTTGGGTCCTAGGGATATGTGCATGTCTGTAGGAAGAATAATATTCTATAGAAGGAGTAATACCTCCCCAGCTTCTGAGGGATCTCAAAGTGCTTTGAAGCCTGGAAATAAAAGAAAATAATTACGTTCAGGAGTTACTTTTGCCACTGTTGAAATGCAGCCCCACCTCTGGGACACAGCAGGGCAGCCTATTTACTGTCAAGATTGTGCAGCAAAGCAGGGTACAAAGGGAACTGAATCACCAACAGGAATGTGGAAGGGGCTAGACAGCACTTCCCTGATCGTTACATGGCCAGGATGTCAGTGTTGGTGTCATGCCACTCACATGTATCAAAAGATCACCAATAGTACAAGTAGTGAAGACTTTATTGGCCAAAAGAATGTACTTGCAGTGGCACAGGTCTCCTAAATTTGGGCAGAATCCTGTAGGTCTGATGAGAAATGGTGTTGTGCTCTTAATTTGTGTTGGAGTTGGGGCAGTTCAGCTATGCAAGAACAGTGATTCAAAAATTATTTGTGAAAATACACTCCCTGTTATATCACCCTCCTTGGATCCCTGCACATCCACGTTGGGCATTTCCAGAAATGGAGCTACTTGAGAGACATAAGCAGATGTGAACACATGGTGGTCCTGCTGCAGCAGGGCTGTAGATCTTTTTTATTCCTCTTCTCTTCTCTTCTCTTCTCTTCTCTTCTCTTCTCTTCTCTTCTCTTCTCTTCTCTTCTCTTCTCTTCTCTTCTCTTCTCTTCCCTCTCCTCTTCTCTTCTCTTCTCTTCTCTTCTCTTCTCTTCTCTTCTCTTCTCTTCTCTTCTCTTCTCTTCTCTTCTCTTCTCTTCTCTCTCTTCCCTTCCCTTCCCTTCCCTTCCCTTCCCTTCCCTTCCCTTCCCTTCCCTTCCCTTCATTTCTCTAAATAGGACTTTCCAACATGCTGTCAAATTGCAAGTTAATGGCAGTCTCCTCAAATCTCCTTGTATTGAGCTCAAAATCCAGGGACAAGGTGTACTAAAACCTCAGAGTATGACAGAGTGCGTCCCTAAAGTCCTGTCCATTAAGGAGGAGTTAATCACTATGGAAAAAGACTTTGTAACTGAGGCTTTAGAAGTGAGGAAGGAATCGTGGCCAGACCAGTAGAAGAGAGGGACTGGAGCCCTGAATTCAATGCTCAGCTTTGCTATTGGCCTCTGAGGTGACTTCGAGAAAATATCTGTCTTCCATTGTGCCTCATGTGTCCTTCCCATCCCAAAGTATTTCTGACTTCATGTCTAAAATGTTTTGAGCTTGAGGTATGATCTGAGTGTTGTTATTCACTCTGCGGTGGCACCGAAGTTTCAGAACAATCTCTTAATATAAACATTCACCTCATCAAGTTGAAAAGAAACTCTCTCGCTGTTTTCCAGCTGGGTAATAAAACATTACACTTGTTGGGTTTTAAGGTAAAAATTAACGATTTCCTTCCTGTTCTGAAGGAGGTTCTACTTCCGGAATCTTGGAAATTCTTTTCTTAAACATTCCATGTAAATATAATTCTTTTAAAAAATAATACACATGGCTTAAGTCATCGTAAGCACAATGGTTATTGTATATAAAAGAATTGGGGCAGTATTTTATAACTAGGTAAGTGCTATATTTAAGAAATAAATCACGTTCAAATTTGCTGATGTTAAAAATGTCAGGTGTCCCCAGGGAAGCTGAAGAGGGTGTGCTAAGGGCCACAAGTGACTGAGGAGCAGTCTCATATAAGTATTGCAATACAATACAGAATTCATTTTATTAAAAAATAATTTAAAAAATGAACATTGTTTCATTGTTTCCTGCACTTGCGATCCCAAAGACTTATATTGTCCTGATCTGTACTGTAGTCCCAAAGGACTTTCAAAGATCCTTCATAGGAAGCAAACTTTTACTTATTGTTTGCAGTATTATGGAGGACATTTAGGGTGTGGGAAGGACATTCCTGGTAGTAGCTTTTCTGGAAGCTCCACCTGGCCATTCTTTGGTGGGGAAAGCCCTTTTCTTTTGAAAGCCCGGATACCTTACATAAGATGCCAGCATGGCAAAACCCCAAGGAATGCCAAAGTTGTAGCATAATGTGTAATTCATGCTGAAAGAGAGACCGCAATGTGGTGGCCTGGTTCCAGCTTCAGAGTGAGCCAGGGCTGAGTTTCTCCCTCAGAGAACAACCAGAACTAGCCCGAGAGAATGGGGCCAAAAGTCAAATATCTGTGTGAGAGTGTTTCATGGCCCTCCAGAGGCCCTTCAGCTCTGACCCGTTGTGGATATGTGTGGTGCAGACACTCATTGCGCAGACTAGCTCTGTGGCTCAAGACAGTCTGAAACCTTGTGGGTTTGTTTCTGGAGAGCTCTATAGTCACTGGTGTTGGCCACAATGGCTGAAGTTATTTCAGCATTGTCTATGAACAAAAGGATCCCAAGGGAACTAGATGATAACTCCTAAAGGACCCACTATTTGTGTGACTTTGCAGTGATGTGGCACAGGAGGACTACTGGGGCTGCTGGGCTGCCTGCCATAGCCTGAGAGGAGCTCAGTGGGTCAGCAAACTACCGGAGTGTCTCCATTAGCAACTGAAATGCTGTGGCATGTCTTCTGGTGGTGTGAATGACTCTTCTGTGCGGGTCCAAAGTACGTGACAGGCTTTGTACCGTCTACCGCCTTTGCTTGAAACTTTGCACCTGTAACCCTAGGACACACTTCTATCTGAAAGTTAAACTGGAAACAACGTACACAACTTTCAGCTTGAACATCCCAGCTCAGTCATTTCCATGGGCTTGAACTACGTTAAATAGTATTTGGTGCCAGAACTGGCTCTGTCCTTTTCTATTCAGCATGTATGTCTCTCATTGTGTCTCATGGAGGTGTGCATATGTGCCATCCAATGCAGCTTAAAATACTTGTCCTTACAGAGATGCTTTGGTTTTATTTTATTTCTAATCAGTCAGCTGCAAAAACAGTGTTTGGGATTGTAATCATAAAATGTCAGTGGAATTAAGTTGTTAGAAACACTTCATTCTTTAGATAGAAAGCCCACACTCATATGATGTGCAGTTGGCATCACTTCTTAAAAGGATGAACTTTGCCCCAAAATTCTGAACAGGACTAGGGCATATGAAACTTTCGGTCTGGAATGAGTCCAACGTCGGCTGTAACCAAATCTGAAATACTTTTTTGTGCAAGTAACTCTTACTCACCCAAGGAGCTCTGTTCACTTCAGTGGCATTGCTAATATGATTATGGGCTGCAAAATTGAGTGTCATGTATATATGATTTGTAATTTGTGGAGGGAGGTCCCTGGAAAAAAAATCTTCTTATTTAACTTCAATTAAGTCTGGCAAGACCCTTTTGCTTCAATAAGAAGACCAGACCACAGAGGGAACGGGTGAAATAATCATGGGCAATCACTACCACACATCGCTGCATGTTAACAACACATTACTACATGGATCGCTAATCTTTGGGCAGTGGGCTGGAGAGGGGCCTGGAAAAAACAATCAGGATTTCAATTAAGAGGCACTTAGCATGGGGAAAATAATTGGGCTTCAGCTTATGTAATAATATACAGCAATTTTGTTTGAGTTAAGGCTGATAGATGTTTTATGCCTTAGGATCTATAATTCTTTAGAGTTTCCAGACAATTAGCAGCTCTACTGTAAATCATAGCAGAATTGCTCAGAGAAACTTAGCAGTTGGTCGCAAGAGAAGACACCCTCCAGGCTGCAGGAGCAGCGGAGATGTACAGAGCAGCCACACCTCGCTTGCCCGCAGCTGCCTCCTGCACAGCACCAGCATTAGCTATTTGCTGGAAGATACAGGACAAGGAGGGTGTCCCTGGCATTTCTTTTGCCTTTCCTGGCAGCCCGTTCAAGGCCTGGTCTGCTAGTGCTTGCTCTTCTTCCAACTCTAGCACTGCTGAGCTGAAGAGCTTAAGGGTGTTGAGTCACAGGCACCCATGGGTGCAGCTGGAATGGGTGGTGAAATTGCTGTCCTCAGCTGTTTGTCTTATCCCTGTGTTGGGGGCTGTTTCCAGCTAAGACATCAGGCAGTAAACTCGTGTAGGCCAGGAGCAGTTTCAGGAGCAGTTAAGCCACCTATCCTGCAGTGGCAGCAGCCTCTGAGGGAATGAGGGAGTGGAAAGGTGGGGAAGGGTAACCCAATCAGCCACCCCAACCAGTCTGCTGCTGCTTGTGAGTGAGGTCCCCCAGCTCGCACCACAGGCATCAGGGATGGTGGGGGATATAAAGACACCTCACTAAGGTTACTTTCTGCATGCTTAACCTCAGCTGGCAAAACATCTAGGGGCTATGGGTACATGTAAGGGCATCCCCTAGGCATGGGTTGGTTGGGATGAAGGTGGTTAGGAACTCACAGCACGTTTTGCATTGAGAGCCATTAGGTCAAGGCATTGGCTGTGTTTTTTGGAGATAACAGAAGGTTTTTACTTAGTGCTGAGGACATCTACGGTAGTTTTATATTGGCATAAACTGCAAGTGACCGAACACTTCCCTCCTCTTCCCAGTCCCCTGCCCGACTGTAGAGTTCAGTGACTAAGCCACAGGAATCTCACTAAACAAATCTTGTAGACCAAAGTCTGGGAAAGGCAAAGAACCTAGAGTGCAAGTCTTTAAAAACTGATTAAATCTACAAAAGTGTTTGTTTGTAGATAGATTTAGTATGGATCTGTTTTATGCCCAATCACCCTGGAATCTGCCTCCCTGAATTGCCTCTCTGCAAGTGGGTATGGAGATGAGTGAAGAAGAAGGTTCATGAGAAATTGCCTAATGATGTGGACATATGTAATTGCATGACAAGTCTTTCCTTCTGCCTCCTGAAGGTACAACAGGAAAACTATGACTCTGAATTGTCTCTTGCCTATTAATACAAAAGTGCCATTCTTTCCTGTTGCAGTTCAGCTTTACAGCTGCCTGACCTGAGGCAATCTTGATTCAAATTGCCAGGATATAGATTTCACATGAGAATGTAACTCTAAAAAAGTATTGACTTAAAGGCACTGGTGAAAGTGAATTAAAATGGCATTCTTACACAAACACAACAGAACAGCCCCGTGGTACTTTCCATTCTCAGCTTCTGTTTGCTTAGGATAATAGGAATATTATGGAGAGCAGATTGTCTCCCCATCACCATATTGTGTCTGCATTTCTGTTGTAAACTCCATTTTGACCTTCCCTTTCTGAGGCTGTAGTTTCATGAAAGCTGGATTAAGTTGCCCTGGCTTCATGCCACTCTCTTCTGCCCCCATCATGTCTTGCTTCTCCCTTTCCTTTGTACCAGCACAGCAATTTGGATGTCCCCGTGGAGGAGTGGATTGGGGAACTAATCAGAATTAAATATTATATATTTTTTCCTGGGCTAAAAAACCTCCTCTCTGCTTTCACCGAAGTTTTACTCTATCCAACATCTTGGATAGACGCTGTGCAAAAACTGGATGTTTTCTCTCAAGGGAAATCCTCATATATCACTATTAGTTTTCATTCCAAGTTGGGAGAAGGAGACCAAGTAACTAATTTGTTTCCCACAGAAAGTACCGTTAGGAAAAATGTGGAATAAATATTCTCCAAGTGGATGAGGGGTGCAGTTTGCAAAGCATTCAGGTGTGCTGCACCCCACTTTCTGCAACAGCGGGAGGCACCAGGGCCAAAAGCAAAGGAGCATTAAACTGACTTGAAGCAGAATGCTTCTGCTTGGCTGGCCAAGACAAAATGTTTTGATTTCAGCTTAAGGAGCCCTAAATGGAATAGTCATCTCTCAGTTAACTGTGGGTGGATTATCTGTGTTGAAAAATACCCTTTTTTTAACATTATATCATACGAACAGCTGGATCTGGAAATGAGGTTTGTGGCTTTTACTTGGCCACGGGGAAGCCTTGCTGCCATGAAATACATTGGTGTGCTTAATTGCAAAATTGTTCAATCTATCTTCTGCTAAGTATCACAGTATCCATTTACTCTTTTTAAAGCCCCACCTATGGGAAGGGGGTGACTGAGAGAATTTCAGGTCCTCTTAAAATACATAAATAAGGCAAGATAATACATAAATAGAATACAAGGGGAAATCCAAAACAGGAACTTAAATATTTGTCAGAAGGAAGATGAATATTTTACTGTTTTTATACGTCCTAGTTTTTGGGAGTTGGAACAGAAGGGATATCTCAGTCTGATTTTGATCATCATATCAGTAATAATTCAAGATCCAAGGAGGACAATGTGACTCACCAACCAGCTGAATAAAGGGTGAGATACACACAGAGTTAGTGTGCGATAGTACAGCAGAGCACGCCAGCTCAACTATAGGGACTGTGTGTGTCTTTAGTCCTAAAGTGGAAAATGTGATATCATTTCAGTCAGCTTAGCCCCCAGAGAAAGAGGATATTGAGCTAAAATTAACAGATTCGTAGCTCCTGGCCAGAAGGGACCATTATGATAATCGATCTGACCTCATGCATAACAAAGGTCACAGAAACTCACCCAGAAATTCCTTCAACCAGGCTATAAATTGTACCTTTTTTTTTTTTTTTTTTTTCCTTTTTAAGATATGCAATGTTTAAATAAAGACTTCATGTGATGAAGAATTTAACATGTTCAGTTGTTCCTACTTGGTTATCCCTCTGGTAAAGTCTGCAAATATTTAACAGAAGAATTAAGTTTATTTATATGTTGCTTTTGATTTTTTTTAAAATGGAAATTTCAGATAGAAATATTTAACTCTGTTTTTCATTTTTATTTATGGGTCATAAAATATTTTTGTCTAGCACTGGAAATGTATGTGATTGCATCATGCTTGCATGAAGCAAACATCTTTGCCGTGGTTGATGGTGGAACCATAGCAGATTTACAGTGGCCGAGTCTGATGTTAAAATAAGTGTATGCTTATGGAGCTACGCTATCTCTGGTGGCTAATATGGCCACAATGAGTGAATTTCTGAGCCAGTTCATGGAAACCTTGTAATGAAATTGGCTGGAAGAGGAAAGTGAAACAGAGAAAGAAATCACCCTTTCTGGGGAAGCAGGCTCACATGCCAAAGGTAAACCTGTACTACCGATGGGTGCAAGTACGTTGTAAAATAAGTGAAGGGAGTGTTGTGAAAGTGTAAGAAATCACAAATTGTAACAAATGAGTGAGAGAGAGCATAGAAGCTTACAAATAGAAATACATAGGGGTCACCTTGCTGGTTGTCCCTGAGCTGACCAAAGCGGGCTCAGGTCTGTCTCCGCTAAACTGCAATCACAGAGGAGGCTGGAATGTGCCCATTGGGCTCTTTTGAGTGGTCAGACAGCAAAATTTCATGGGGCAGGGATAATCTTTACAAGATGCTTGTGCAGTGCCTAGCACAATGGACCTCCAATCACAGCTGGGGCTATAGACACAGGCCTATTCTGAGTAACAACAGCCTGGACTATGAATTCATTGGTGTCTGTGAATCAGTGCTAAGCAGAGACAGTTTCATCTTCCCGGTGACTTGCCTTCTCTCCCAAGGCTGAGAGGGCAGCAAAGGCTCATCCCAACGAAGTCTCATTTCTGACCGTAGGACATCAGCTGCACCATCTCCCATCCCCTGCAAAATAACATAGGGGCTGGAAAATAACTCAACATTAAACAGCATCACAGTGCTGGAAGCCTTTTCCTGCTCCCAATTTTACGACCTTAATTAACACAAGCCAATCCATAAATCAGATCAACACCAGGAGATAACAATGAATCATGCGGAAGGCAGCTTTAATAGGAGCCTAATCCCCCGAAGAAGTGGACAGTACCAGCATTTTAAGTGCACATATGAGGTTGAAAGGGAACAGATGTCCAACTGGGGCTGCTGCCGGCAAGGGTAAGTCTGCAGGGCTGCTGGACTTCCAGAGAGAAACCTGTTTTGACAACTTAATGGCAGGAGTGTCTGGCAGCAGCCGGTGGAGTGATAATAAATACTGTCCCCCTCCCTGGGTGATTGCTGGGCAGGATGGGGATGCTTTTAGGTTCAGCATGTCTGGCAGAGCGCCGTCACCACCTCGCTGGGGTGCTGAGCGGGTCGGGGCGAGAGGGAAGGAAAGCTGTAGGAGTCACTGTCTGGAGAGCCTGAGAAACTAAAGGGGAAATGTGGATGGAAAGGAAGAATTTCAGGCTTTCCCACCACGGCTTCAACTGGTAGCTTGCCAGCAGCCCAGCGCAGACTGTGCACAGAGGAGCAGACAGAGACTGCCTTCTTTAACGCAGCCGGGGAATGACAGCAGGAAAGGCCGGCCGGGACTGGCTGGCCCTTAGTGAGGAGCTCCCTGTGTGCGGCGTGGCTGGTCTTCCTGCGGGGCCTTCCATAGCTATTGCGGCCGGCAGAGGCAGCAGCCTGTAATTAGGATATCAGGGCTGTGTTCAGTTTCCTGCTCCCTAACTTGAATATCTGAGGGTAAATGCAGGTCTGCTTTGAAAAGCGAGGCAGTGAAAAAGTGCCTTGGTTACTACTGCGCAGACAGCCCGAGTCCCATGCACCCCCTTCACTGGGAAGGAAATACGTTCCTTTACAGCCACCTGCCCTGTCAATCCAGCTGGAACCTGAGAGTCAAACTGGCTGATTTCTTGCACAAAGACATTACCAGCAAAAAGGAGCAAGAACAGATTATATTCACTTGTTCCGGTTTTCTGAGGTGGGTTTTCCTCATTCCTGATTGCAGCTTAATAGGTGAATCTCATGCTGGTGCATGAGGAGGAATAGACTCCAGGTTGCCTGCTCTTGGACTGGCTAACTCACTAGCCCAATTATTTTACATGTTTGGGGCTGAGGGGCTAAGTGAAAAAGTAAAGTGGGGATGTATTCTGGAGTGAACTGCTTTAGCTCTGGTTTTCCCAAGAGACAGATCAGATTTTGCAGAGAATCATCACCCCTCTAATGAAGGGTAATTGATGGGCCTGAAGAGGGACCTCAAGTGCAAACTCCTCCAGTTCTGGGACTGTAAGACCCTTCTGTGTTCTCTGTCGTGCTGAAGCAGAGGCTGTGAGGAGACTTATCCCTTGTAATCAGCCTCTTGATGCTCTGTTCAGCTGCTTTGGAGGATGTCCAGCCCCTGCTTTTCCTGAGCCATAGTCAATGACAGGCTATAACTGCAGCAATGGAAAGGAACCTTTGTTACGACTTGGGGCTATTCCAGCACTCCATCGGGGTCCTCCCAGTATTCTGCAAATCTGCAGCATTCAGTGTATTTACCACCCATAGCTACGCTGCCCTCAGGGGAAGGAGGGATGGAAAAGAGAGAGGATTGGGTATGGTATCCCATGAGAGCACTGCGCAGTGACATCCTTGGGTCTGACCTCACTCTGTGAAGTGTTTGTGTGACTTCATTAGAGAACCAATCTCACTGGTAGCTGAAGGATGAATATCACTTACGGCTGGAGCAGCAAGTAGGTCTTTTGACGCAGAGACTGTTCTAAGCAATTTTGTTGTGAGTGTAGTAAACAGATACAGTGGAGAAAAAAGGAAACCTTTTAATGTCTAGGTAGTGGTGTCCCTGCTCACTGCAGGGGGGTTGGACTAGATGACCGCTAGCGGTCCCTTCCAACCCAAAACATTCTATGATTCTATGATTAATTTCCAGCAAAATTCAGAACTGCAACAAAGTTGCTCTAGAATCATAGAATCATAGAATGGTTTGGTTTGGAAGGGACCTTTAAAGAACATCTAGTTCAACCCCCTTGCAATGACCCTCTTCAACTGGATCAGGTTGTCCGGAGCCCCATCCAGCCTGACCTTGAATGTTTCCAGGGTTGGGGCTTCCACTGCCT